>WOGR01010436.1:0-10922 GCA_015342045.1 Leptinotarsa lineolata
GGACGATAGGTTAGGTGCACAAAATGTCATATGTCACAGAATGTCTCGGAACTCGGAACATAAGTAAACAGAACAGCACGCCTCTGAAAATGTCATCTCTGTTTGTCTCATACAGGTTACAGATTCTTTGTCCTTTATTAGCTATAACCGATGTTGCCAATTGATGAAATAGAAACGAATCCCTTTAAATGTTGAATGCATTATCTTATTCCTCTTTTTTAAGTATTTAAATAATTTTTTAAAGAAAAATGTTGAAATGATAAGTTTAAAATGCGTTGTTTCAGAGCTCTTTTATAAAAACTACTTGATTTTCGTCAGGAGGAACATTCCCCATTATATGCGGTCCGGAGAAATTCATCTTTTTGGAGAAAACCGATGCCTGGGTTTTCGTGCCACTGTATTGAATCTGGTGACTCACCCTAATTCGAAATCATCTCTAGATCGTTATTAAGACCTGCAACCTCCTGCTGCCGGTAAAGATGTGCATCCGCAGCCGATGTCCTGGAGTTTAAATGAAATGACGAGACAAGTGTGCTGTCGTCGGCATGACAATATATTGGTTGCTAGGTTTTTCCAATAGGTCGTTGATATACAATAAAAAGATGGTTGGAGACTATATGGATCCCTGGGAACACCAGCATTGATGTTAAAAGTATTCGAGAGAAATCCATCGACAGCCACTCGCAGGGAACGTTCTATCAGAAAGCTGGAGAGCCATACACAAAAATGACCCGACAAGCCATAGCATCGAAGTTTGGCCAGTGAACCTTCATGCCACACACAAGAGACAAAAAAGTAGATACAATGTTCAAACTTGCCGAGAAGCTAGGTTCACTTCAGACAGATAAAGCCAAGAAGAAGAACAACATAACATTTGTCACACCTGCTTAATGTCGAAGATGATCTTCTCCAGAGGCGACTGATCTTCGTTCGTCCCCGTCGTCTTCTTGTGCTTCTTCTTCCTCGGCAACTGACCCGCCTCGAACTTGATTTCCATGTTCGGATCGTCTTCAGTAGTCTCCTCGTTATCGATCTCCCGTTTCGGTCGACTAAACGTCGGTTTCCCGCACAGGGTGTAGATCTTCTTCGAGACGTCTGCTCCGCTCTCCTGAAAGTTCATGATGGCCTCGGAGATTTTGATGTTGAGCGGCTCCACGACTATCTCGATGGCGTAAGGACCGAGGAGTCTGTCGCCGACTTTGTCGATGGCGTCTAAATAACAAGAAATTTATATTAGAAATGAGTTCTATTTCCATCGTTTCAACCGCGCCGGTGAAACGCATTCTCTTTCCTTCTAGCTGAAACCACTACTCACCAACAAAATTATCCCAGTACGGCGAGAGCTCCATGTGGTACCTCAGGCACTCCTGCATGGTGCTCGTGCAGTAGAGCGAGCACGGCCCCAGGACTCCTCCCCCTTGGCACGTCCCACAGTACCTCATCTTCGCGCTTTCGCGGAAGCACCCCTCTTCGATCTTAAGCGCGGCCAGCCGCTCCGCAGCGTCCGCGCCCTTCACCAGCGACTTGTAGAACGTCCTAGTGGCCACGAAAGACCTCCTCAGCTGCATGCCCAGCTTGTGGGGCACGTCGCCGAAAGGCTTCATCTCGGCCATGTGCGACGAGACGCAGTCCAGGTAGGCGTCGTCGAAGGTGTACTGCGCGTTGATGACGGTGAACATGCGTTGGTAGAGGATGCCGAAAAAGGTGTCCATCGTGTCAGAGAGGCGGACGGTGCCCTTCTTGTAGTACGTCTCCAGCTCGTCGAAGAAGTCGCTGAAGACGTCCGAGTTCTTCAGGTAGATCTTACCGTAAGTACGTTCGAACATTTCGTGAAACTCCCTCTTCGATTTCTTCATCATACTCTGGAACATGTCTGAAAGAAGAGTCCACATTTCATCTTTACAAATGCTACGCTGGTATTCAACTTATGTGAAATGGAGGGGGTAATTGTCATACCTTTAGGATTCCCACAATTCTAACAATTTCGTAAGTGTTGCCTCTTCTAGAAACTTGAGCTATTTGCAGACCAGGACCTGCCATGAAATATTTTGACTGTTTTGTCTTCTCAAAAGATATTATAGAGTATAAAAAAGTTTCAGATTTGGAAAAGGTTAAACTTTCAAAGTAAGCAAACGAGTCTGAATACTTTTTGACTAGACGTACCACTAACAGTCAAGTGGATTGAAGCCGATAAATAAAACTGCAGATTTAGAACTTGCAAACAAAGAAGTATTTTCAGTTTTTTACATTCTAAGGATGTATTCGATAATAAGGCTTCGAAATCACTTATGCAGGTATCAAAGAGAACAAAGATAGATGTCATGGGGTAAACTCTTGCCAAGAAAAAGCAGCAGTAAAAGGAAGAGTAAGGGAGGGAGTCCAATTTTACTGTTATGGAACATTATTCTGGATGAGTTACTACATATCTTTGAATCATAGTGAACATGAAAACAGTCCAGAATAAATCCACCCAAAAGAAGCAAATGTTTAGCAGATCAACTATTTCACAAACACAGTCTTGCCAGAAGGTGAGCAAATCCACAATAAAGACCCCACAGTGCCTTCTTGAAGGCATTGAAAATTTTTGTGGCAATACAAATGGCCCAAGGCATTATGAAAACATTTTACATTCTCAAAAACAGATCGTAGTAGCTAGTTTCGGAAAGGAAGCAATTCACTCCGAGCAGTTGTAGCTACCGTCGCAGACTTGTTCTGCGAATATATTAGAAATGCACCCCAGAAAATTGATTAATTGGAGTCTCAGTATTCTAGGACTCCAAGAGATTAGGGACAAAAGGCCTCATCATAAAGCGAGTACTATTCAAAAAGGGTTAATTTATATTCGCTAAAGAGAACATATATCCTAAGTTTTTGATAATAATATAACATTCTTCCTTCCTCTCGATTTGGCTATCGTTCAGACTTCAACACCCTACTGAAAGTCGTAGGTAGACGACGTTCATTTCTTATTGGATGATTGATATCACGCTTTCTGGAAATAAAAGATAGTATGCCTCTATGTTCCGTTCTGAGACCACTATTGTATGTCATTTATACATCTCAATTGCCCAAATATTTTCACCTCGTCAAGATCCATAGTTATCTCGATATTTGTTCACAACTTCATTTGCAATTTGATGAAATCAGCTAGGAGAAGCTTGTTAACAAAAAATAAGAAGCTTTGATTCCCTAATTGAAGAAATACTCTGTGACCTCAATCAGCTCTAACGAAAATTCGTGTAAAGAACAACCTTCCACTCCTTGTAGATCAAGCGATGACAGAATCCTACCTTTTGATAGGGTATTCATTTATGTATGTTTTTATCTATACACATGTACATGAATTAGTGTATATAAACTCCACAATTTGTCGTATCAATATTTGACTTACCATCGAATTTCCTGGCTCTCGTTTCTAGTATAGACGATATCTTCGATATCGAACCTCTAATATATTTATCTACTGATAATTGATTTTGTTTGTATGCTTCCTTTTCTACTTCTTTCGTACAGCAGGATTCCCCGCACATGTCCCCTGTAACAAAATATAACAGAATTAGTATAGATACAGGGAAAACAAAAAGGAAAGTGCAAGCTTTTCACAGAAGGTCGAGAAGATGAGGACGATCCAACACATCAACAACCGATGGAAATGTTGAGAAAGTGAAGAAAATTGTAAAAGAGAATCATCGAAACACTATTAGAGAAGTAGCCGAGGATATCGGTTGGCTCATGCCATGCAATTTTTTTGGAAATCTTGGGCGTGAAGCCTATAGCAGCGAAGTTCAAAAAAACCGTCGCATAAGCATTGCTCAGGAATTGTTGAATGACGTCAACGGCGATCCAGCTTTGCTTAAAAGGTCATAATTGGTGACGAATCATGATTATATTATTATGGCATCGAAATCAAAGTCAAATCATCCTAACGGAAGAGCCCAGGAGAGCCAAAACAAAAAAAACACGCCATGTTCGATCAAGTGTCAAGGTTTTGCTCACTGTTTTCTTCGATTACCGTGGCGTAGTGCCCCAGGAGTTCTTGCCACATACACGTACGATCGATAAGGAATATTATTATTAATAAGTTATGCGCCGCTTGAGAGAAAATTCACCTTATATTTTGAATAGAGAGCGTATACTTTATTGTCACCAGCCACAGAGTCTTCATAAAAATATACGTTACCCATGATTTACGTTGGAAAATAATTGAAATGCAATGTTTAAAAACATGAACCCAAAGAAAACTACAAAAATGGTCAAATTGTATGCTATATAGGTCGAAAAATTTAATTACTTCAACTACAGAACGGTCGGTTTAACAGTTCATAGAACTGTAGGATCCATCCTTTTCATAGAACTGAACAGGATCCATAGAACTTAAGCATTATATTCATAGAAACTGCCTGTCAATGTCAAGTTGACATTTCAGTGTGACACTTGACGTCTTAGTAGTGATTAGATATACTTCCAAATAGTAAACTTCCAAATCAGCGAATAACACTCATCTCGAGTCATACTGATCGATATTTTTTTTTCATATACTTTTTGCAAGGTATTTTTTCGGTGGTTCTCAATGCGGCCCTGAATAAGTGTCCAACTCGGCGAACGCCTCTTGATCAAAGCAAATCGGTTATTCAGTGAATAATATACAAGTCGAGCGGGTTTTCAGAAAGCCGATGTATATAATGGAATATAGGAGTGTTCGCATAAGATCCTGCTGGTATCATCTCGGAAAAAATGTCGGCTTGCTCTTCCTGCGGGACGCTAAAAATGACTTCGTTACTAATGAAATATTCGCGTTGAGCCGAATATCAGATGAATGTACGGGGCGATACGTGAAAAAGGTGTGGATAATGAACTTTTTTTCAACAAAGGTTTCCCTTCTATCATACAATATAGCCTAGTATTCGTATATAGGGGTGTTACGACTTTAGGTAAGGGGGAATCCGTGACCCTCCAATGACGTCACGAATTTCTTTAGGAATCCGTGATCCTCCAATGACGTCACGGATGTCAAAAAATTTCTGATGGATAACCTAACAATGTGAAAAATTGTAAAATTCTACATATGCAGTAAAAAAAAAAGTTTTCAAAGTTTTCCTAAGATTATTCATTGAAGCAAGAATAAAAGCCACTATTGCAACTTTACATTTCGTTTCAGAACAAATTGCCTTACTTGCTTTCTTATTTTTGGGTCTGCTCCTTGAGTTGCCAGTCAAATACTCTTCTTCCTCGATGGAAAGAAATAGTACATCAACTTGATCTATAAATTTGAAGTTGACAATCGAATGTGTTCCGAAAATAACCACTAATAAGGTAACCGTTGTCAAACATTTCCAGTCAGAATCGGTTAGCATTGACTATAACATGACTTAGCATGACTATAAAAAAAGAGAAGAAGAAGCAGCTATGTCTCCTGGAGTTTGCAGATCTGTTCGTTTGTACAAAAAGTGTGATACAATAAATCAAGTAAAAACTATAAAAACGATCTCTCTGACATATCCCCAAGAAATGTACTTTCAAACTTTGAGTGTGAAACAATATTGAACGAAAATACCATGTCGTGTGACGCTAAACATTCCTCTGTCGTCTACAAGAAATCATAAATGTTTTCATTCCGATAAAACCGTGAATTACGGTCCATCTGCCGTAACGGTACGCTGGCAACGTTCAAAGTTATTTGATTTAGCTGATGAAATTAGTGAGCCGCCAAAGAACAATAAAGGCAAATATTGACGGTAGCAGAACTCGTGTAAAAGCACCGACGCTCTTAATAAGTGAAAGATTAACAGAAAAACAAACGCCACGGGGGGATAAGATAAAGCCTTCATCGAAATGTGGCGTTATAAAAGGCGGTATCGTCTTCAATTCTCAAAGGACTGTGGAATTGTCGTTGAACGACCTCGGAGATAATTCTTCTGATTGCTCTAAGAAATCATCGTCTAAATGCAAAAAGTAAGCAACCCAGGGATTGTAAACGTACAGATCCGTATCGGAAAAATAATAAGTTAGCTAGAGGTGCAATAAATTGGCACCGAAAAACGACCGTTTATTAACTCAAAAGTACGCGAGAATCAACAAAATTAAGGAAAATTGCAACTCCGCTACTTGGAAAAAACTTGGGAGGTGTTATTAAGGTTTTCTTAAATAAGATGAATGAAAACACTTTTTTATCTAATTTCCTCTACGGTTATTTATTCTTACGACCGGTTTCGGGGTTGAGCCCATTATCACGTAAAACTAACTCACTTGCATCTGAAGGGTGGACGGAAAAATCATCGGGTAACATGAGAACACGGAAAATAAATAAAAACTTGAGTACTGTGATTTTACACCACAATTTTTCATAAAGGTTGGTACTGTAACTATGGAAAAATCATTTACCATCACATCCCACGGCAACCCTCTCTGGAACTCGGGAAATTTTGAGACCCTTCGAAGAATTCGCATTCCACAAAGCGGTCAACCGCGGGCGATATCTCAAACGGCCGTGTACTCGATAAGAAGTTGGCAAAACCCTGCGAAATTTCTATATCGTGTGTCGGACTATCTCCGGCATATATGGATAAAGCCGTAACTTTTAATTCTGCCTGTAGACGCCAATAAAGTCGCTGCGGGAAGAATGCAATCTCATTAAAACCAGCTTTTTCTTTTTTCGTTGTCGTTTTATTTTTTAACGGCATATTGCAACTTCTTGCGTCTCTCTTGCAGATACAAGGTGGCACTAAGAAGGGCTGGTGTTTCGCGATGGGCGAGTGTACGAAAGTTGTGTAGCTGATGAAGGAACTAGTACGTTTTGATGAAATAAATAATAATTTTGATTATCGTAATTTGCGTATCCTTACATAGAGTTTGTTCCTTTTTTATCAGTTGTTAAATAAACCGTTTTCATTAAAAGAAGTTTTCATGCTTTCCAATACAAAGTTACAGCCAATTTTTTAATTATTCAGTCATTCTCAAAACATTTCTTTTATTTTCCAGTGACCAAGTAATGTTGGCATTTTTGTCTTGGCGAACATTAGCCAAGAAAAATTATAAAAACGCGTTCAAAGAGATGAATTGGTACATATGAAAAGTGAGGTTATACAGAATAATCCGCAAAATCATTTGAAATCTTAAAACACATTACTAATGTATGTTGCAGAATTCATCTTTCTCTTTGGGCGTGTTCCTTCTGAATGTAAAACTTTTGTTCTTTTGGATCACTTTTGTGGGAGGTTATTCTACCCAATCAAATTCTGGAAGTTGTTTCAGAAAAATTCAAATTGAAATTATCGCACGATTATTACGAGTATGATAGATCTTTGATGTTTTTAAATCAGGTGTTGAATCTTCCAGTTGCTTTCAACTATTGCGAGATTATTTGATTACGAAACTAACAACATAAAAATGTTGTTGGTTTCGTAATCGAATAACATTTTGTGTGAATTTTTTGACAGTTCGTGTAAAATGAATCTAAAGACAGCCTTTTTCCACACCAGAACAAAAACACTATCTCTTGACTGATTGGTTAGCGGAAGTCGCGTCAAGAAACAGTATTTAGGTTCTGTTGTGGGAAGAGTTTCTTGAATATTCGTAGTGCCATTTTCACTTGACAGATTACAAAACAGCGTTAAATACACTAGAGTATTGAACTGGCTTGAAGAAGTTATTTCCATGAAATTTGTTAATAGCTTCAATGTATTGAAATAAAAAATATTGCAGGAGAAGGAATATGCAGTATTACGTTTCCTTTCAATATTTTTCTTATACACATACTTATATGAATTGATTTTCAACCAAGGTTGAATAGTTTGCAATTTTAAAGAGCTTGATTAGGCAAAACAAATGCCAACCTTGTAACTTCAAAGATATTTATAGAAGGCAAACGCATTACTGAGATTCTTTCATCAGAAATGTATATTGGCAGACGCGAATAATGATTATTAATTTGTGGTGAGGGAACAAACTGACTCGCATATATCAAGAATTAACAGTAACAAACTCAGCATAAATTATTGAAGCATAGTTTACTTTGAGCGTGAAATATATCAGGATTCAATCAACGAACGAATACTATTCTGTTAAGAAATAAGGTAAATTTTAATTTTTCTCAATTTCTATGTGGTATTCTTCAACGAAGTCTCCCTCCGATATTCTACAGCGTTTTTCCAATCTCATTGGTATGTCTTTCAGCTCTCTCAGCGACACGGTGTAGTTTTTGGACAAACATTTACGAACAAGCAATGACGAATGACCATCACGACGACTCTAGCAATAAAGTGTTTCAGACTGACAACACCAACTTCGTCGACAGAAAGAATAGCCCACTAGAAGTCCATGGAATTCTTCAACTCCATAGCTTTGGAACTTTGAGCTTTACGAGATAATAAAGTAAATATTTTTGAAATGTTTTACCAACGCTTGCAATAAAAATTTGCATAAGAATGCATAAAACTCATCCCGGGGGTGTCGGGCGAAGAAATAATCTGGCGCCATCGCCCCAAAATCTATTGTGACCGGGTAAAGAAACAAACGGTTCGGCAATATATATCATTATATTAAATTTAGAGCCATAAACCATCCTACAAACTATGCCGGACAACTTTTCTACCTGTGATTTGCTATCGGGATCACACATTCGAAGCGAACCGAGATCGTCTCTCACTTTTGTTGGTTCGAGAAACAGATAAGAACTAATGAAAAGGTACCGCTCAATTATACGTTTCCGAATTCTTTGTGAAGGCAGCGATTCTGCTAAAAGGGTGAACGGGAACATCTACCTGTAAACGATTCCAACAGAGACAACAATGATTTGTATATTGCTGTGAAAAAATAAAACACTTATATGTAACGCCCTGCTTATTGAATAATGGAAGACACGCCCAGTGGGTGAAGATTCATTACTTACGTTAGTCCCTCGTTTCTCAATGAGCTTGCGTTGTTCTAGACTTATAATAATATGAAATGAAATAAACGTGTTTGCTGTTTTTCATGGAAAATTTCGTACAACGGGCCTTAGAGCAAGCGGCCATGAAACCATATTGTTGACTGCGTTATGTTGGTGGCACGTTCGTGGTATGGCAACATGGAGAAGAGACACTAAACGATTTTCTATAACATCTGAACTCTATCCCAAATAGAAAGGTATTGATGGAAAATATTTGCTCACTATAGATAAATAAGATATTCAAGTCGATTATTTCATTTCTCAGTGTTGAAAAACTCGTTCACTTGTCCTCCTCTTTCCCTTTCAGTATAAATCCGAAATTACGAATGCAACCGCGCTGCAATGTTTATGTTTTGTCTCAAGTGAGCGCCGCCTCTAACCATAAGTTAACATAATCACTTCATTTTTATTGTCTGCTGCAAGTCGATAAGGCGGTTCAAATCATGTTATTTGAAAACAATTAGAAGAGGTTAGGGACCCTCGACATTAACGTTATGCCGCAATAAAATCGATACATTCGTTAGATGCGGCCTTGTTCCTTTGGGATGTCTCGAGCCTGACGTGACTCTTTACGATCACGTTCTCGGTTCTTTTTGTGAAACATATCTTTTGAGAGATATTCTTTTTTAGTTAGCATATTACTACTGTATCAAAAAAGTGACCGGAATTGGCCAATGAAACGAAAATGGTACGACCTGTTTCGTAAGGTTAACAGGTGGCGCTCAAACTCCGCGGGATTATAGAAAACAGTTGCCAACGAGGCTACATAAATAATTTAGACGCGGGCTTTTCAAATAATCGATTCCCGGTACTCACTCGACATAATGTATAAGAGATTCGTCTTTCATTTTACACTGTCATGCTTTCAGTGGTAATTTTACTTGCATTCAGCTATTAGCTTGGTACTATCAAGATTTCATCTTTAGATAGCAGGGCATATTTATTACTTTTATCAAACAAAATCCGTTGCTGTTATTGTTATCAATCAATGACTCATTTCAAAACGATACACCAGATAAGATATCCCGTTAAATAAAAAACCTTAATCAATAACAACATTATCAATAAACAGTTGCACCCAAGCACTCTTGAATATTTTTAGAAACCGTTCCTAAACAGTCCCGACATTCTGAGGCAAGACTTCAAATTAAAATAATTGAATAAAAGCCATTGTTTCAGTGACAGCGGGGCCGTAATGTCGCCGATGAATATTTATGAGTTTTCTTCAAGTAGAATAATTGAATTTTAATATTCATTCATGCGATGCGTTCAGATGAATAGTTACTCAAAACAAACAATGAGCAGCACAGGAGGACATCGAACTGAGGATGGGAGATATACACGAAGATAAAAAATGTTTACCATCTGTTCAACATGCAGAGATGCAGGTGATGATTGTTTCTTAGTAGCATGTTAACAGAAACTGGTAGATATCCTGTGTGCAAAATTTCTACAGCACCAGAAATATGTTTTTTTAGCTAAAAATAACTTTTTATCACTGGTAGTTATGTCTATGGCAAATATTTTGAAGGCAAGAGGATGAAACAGTTTTTTTTTCACTTCTGAAAATAAATCTTCTTAGTCTTCGCACTTTGTTGTGACAGTTTTCATTATTGATGAAGAATCTGCTATAGTTTTTTCATTTTTATAGTTTGCTTAGAGTTTAACTGTTCACATTATTTTAAGATAAACAAAACCGATGACTTGCTTGCATACATTATGATTTAAAATAAAATAAGTGTTATTAAATCTAATGAAAACACTTTTTCCACGCCTGAACTCCAAGGATCTAAGTCTACAGTACCTAAATTATACGCTCTATGAAAAATCCATGAGCCAGGTAAGTTGGAAAGACCAACAGATGAATGTCGTACGAATTGCCAACTCCTACAATAGGTTGCCATTTATGTTTCGGGATTTGGCAACCTTAGTGTTGCAATCTGGCAACTGACAGCTCTATCGTAAAGTTGGACATTTTTGAGGTTATACGTACTCA
>WOGR01010437.1:0-10922 GCA_015342045.1 Leptinotarsa lineolata
TCAGGTGCATATATTAGTTTGGTGTGAAGTTCGTCGGGATTTGCCTCCGAAAAAACTTGCTGATGCAGGAACCATCAGGCCAAAGTTTAGGATTCATTGCTCTTCGAAAATTCCTGTCATAGATGTCAGGAAAGGATGGTTCTAATAACTTTAGTAGATCAGCGGCACTGCTGTTTTTGTTGACTCTGGATACATGTAAATCCACATTCTCAGGTACACCCTTTACTTCAGTATCGTGATTGTTTCCGATTATACATTTCCTTCTTGAACGATTATGGAAGACTTTTTGCCATTTTCCTCGCTCATCTTCATTTTTTATTGTTACTTCATTATTAGTCTCTTCAACACCCACGGTTGTGTTTACTTTACTAGTTGAAGGATGCACCAAGTTTATAATTTTACTACATGTGTTCCGTGTTTGGATATTCATTATTTCAATTGACACAGTCTTAGTGTTTATTTTGGTATTCCCGTCTTTTATTCAGTTCGTCTACCTTTAGGCATTTTTCTTCCCTCGGTGTATTTTGAACGGTTTTTGTCAAGACGGAAGGTAGTTTCTTATCAGTTTGACTCTTTTGCGTTGGCATAAACCTTTCAGAGTTTAATAGTTCGTTTTGCTTCTTTAAAATATCGATTTTGTCAAGTAGCTCACGAATCAAAATGTCTTTCTGTTTTAGAAGCTATAATAGTATAACATTTCCAGTTTGGTTATTAGTATTACTTACGCCTTCGATAGCTTCAAAAAACTCATTATCTCTGTCAATATCGTCTCTATCACTACAACAAATGACATAAGTTTCATCTTCTGAAACTTTCACTTTGGCACTATATTTAATGCAGCTTGCATGGTATACACTATCACACTTTAAAAATTTTAATCCCGTAAGAGATTTTGATTTACAACGCTTACAAACAGGAGCATCTATAACACTCGTCAGGCATCTATAGCAACCGGATTATCCCGCGAAACTATAAGGAAAGTACTTAAATTACATAAATTTCATCCATATGAAATACAAATCCTTCAAGAACTTGGTGACGATGTCCCCAACAGATGAATTGACTTTTGTGAAATTATGACAGCTAGAATTATCGCAGAATCTCGGTTCATCAAAAATATTTGCTTCAGTGACGAGTGCACTTTCCATTCAAATGGGCACACAAATAAACAAAACAGTCGTTATTGGAGTGACGAGAACCCACGACTATCAGAGAAGGGCATACGCAATACCCCTGGTATATTGGGAGATGCAATTATTGGTTCATTATTCATAGAAGGAAGTTTAAATGGTGAAATGTATGCTCACATGCTAGAAGAATCTATCGAACCACGGATAGTTCATGAATTAGAGATAAATACACGGTAATTAATCTGTAGAAGGAAATTTATTACATTTTCAAAAGAATAAAGCACCTCCTCATTATGTATTTCCAGTTAGACAGTGGTTAGATGTTAATTAGGCTAATCAATGGATTGGAAAATGAAATCGTTTTGAATGGCCTCCTAGATCCCCGGACGTATCTCCTCTTGATTTCTTCCTCAAAGAACACCTGAAATCTGTTGTTTTTGAGACACAACCTGACTCAATATAGTAACTGAAGAAAAGAATGATCTAAGAATGCAGAATTATTTCCGGAGAAACTTTGCCAATGTCAAGAGTTTGAAAATAGACTGTATAATCATCTTGGAAAGAATAGAAATTATTCTGAATATTTCCTAAATAAATAACAGAAAATAAAATTATAATTTAAATAAATAGTGTTTGATTCAATAAACAAAAAATCACTACATCGAATGTAGCTTTGTAAGATACCACTGAATAGCATTTTCTAAGAGCCTTTAGATAAGGTATCACAAGTAGGGGTCATTCAAGACTATGAAGTTGGGGTGGCTGGGGACGAGGGGGTACATAAATACAATTTTGTGTCCCCCTCTCTATTATGGATGTTGTCTTTAGTGATTTCTTATATTTTATTTTGTTGTTCAGATATAGCCATTGTGAGTTTTCAAATTGTCATCCTGGAAGTCCGTGACAATTCTAAAATATTCTACCTACCTAACTTATGACATGAATGTTCAAATTCGTAATAAACAACAATTCAAAATTCACTTCAGTGTGATTGGCCACCAAAAAAAATATTTAACCCATAAACTTTTTTTGAATGATTGTGTCAAATGATCAGTGTCAAGTACTTTGGTACTTTACTGACTTTCAGAATGCAATAATTTTTGCAAATTGAAGAAGACAAATTAACGGATCAAATCTGTAAAAACTCGTATTCCTCTCCTATTAATACCGTTCATGAGCCTGTGTGTTAGTTTACGCACAATTCAAATCATTTTTCAACATAATCATTGATCAATCTTATTCATTTGTACCTGTGTATAAGTTTAGGTAAATTTGGTAAGTATAATTAGATTTTCAGGGCAGCTGATCACATGGAATGCATAATGAATGAATATAAAGGTGAAACAATTAGGTCTATTACCACAACTCACGAACTGTTGCTTATTCGTTTGAAATATGAACTTTCAAATATATAACTCATTACTGAAATTCGTGCCATATTTCAGTAGATAATATTTGATATCCGACTTCTTTTATGTAAATGCAGAAATCACTTGATCTAAGAAATCAACGAATAACTAGTTCAACTATTTATTATTCAATATGTATTACTACACTCTATCGAAAAAGCTCTTATATGATCAATATACATCAGCAGTATGTATTTTTACGATACAGAAATCCACTCGACCACAACATCTATCAAACTAATCAGTTTTTTGAGTCCCTCTTTGAAATATCAGGTATATAAAGTTCACTCCGAAATACAATTTTCATCAGTATCAATTGGTGCAGATTTCAATTGTCACTCCACTAGAATGAACACTGTATATTTACTGAATTTATGATGATTCAAATTTGATTAATCTTGTTTTCATAGTTCATCTTGTTAGCTTCGGTTGTCATCGGATTTGCTGTAGCGGGTCAACACGGACATGGAGGAAATGTGAGTCAAAAATTAATATGATTATCAATAACAGTATCAATTGAGCTTGTAGACAATATTTCAGAAGTTTGAGGTCGTTGTTATTATAGATGATAAGATATTTGGAAAAATTGAAGGAAATCATTAAATCGGCATAAAAGCGGTATCCAATTCATTTGGAAAAGGTTATCCAATTCATTTGGAAAAGGTTTTCCAAATGAAATAATTCTTTAAAAATAACATTCAAGGTGTATTGAACCTCAAAGTAATGAGAATTGTGTTCGGCCGTGCATTTCCAATATATACTGCTCTCTAATTGCCTAAATCTTAAAGAGCAGTGCCGTGAGGTACTCCATCGTCAATGCTATTAGGATTGCTACAAGTATCGCCTATTTTCACGAACTAATGTCAATTTTGGAGGTGAATAGTACCGCCTCACTTTTGTCAGGGTTGATAATAATCTTCCAGAGGTGGGTCCACTCCTCTAGTCTTTCCACTTATTGTGGCAAATGTCCTGTAAGTCGCGCTTGGTTGGTGAACCTTGCCAGTAGAGCTGTATCGTCCGCGAAGAGTGCCAACTTGTTTAAGTTTGTCTCTGGGTTAGGCACGTCTGCTGTGTACACCGAGAAGAGGTGTGGATATATTACTGCGCTATGTGGGAATCCTGATTCTAGAAGTATCCTGGTGGAGAGTTCTTGTCCTACTCTGCATTGGCATCGTCGGTCAACTAGAAAAGAATCGATTATTCTAACCAATGGTCTCAAGTAGCCAAAATTCGTGATTTTGGCCACGAGTCCATCCTGATTGGCTCTATAGAACGCTTTGGAGACGTTTAGGAATATCGCTCCGGTTTGGTGATGTTTGCCCAGGTTGAAACCTTCAATCGCGTAGTCAATCACCCTCAGGACTTGAAGTTTCGTAGAGTGTTCTAACCTGAAACCAAACTGTTTGTCGATGGCTTCCTTTTGCGGGTAGGAGAAGTGTTGTAGTCGAAGTATAGTGGTAATGATGTTCGTCATTGCCGCTATTCTCCTCCTGTGTAGAGCCCGGTTTGGGATTTCATTCGGGTCTGGGACTTTCCCGGTAGCAATGCATCTGATATCCTCGGAGGGTATGGGATTCAGGGATTGAGCGTCATCCCTTCGATGTCATCTCATTCAGCGCACGGTCTTTTTGACTTGCTTCTCGATGTATCCTACTTTGTCTGTAGTAGAAACCTCATTTACTCAACATCTTTCGAAATGGTCGGCAAATGCTTCCGCTTTCTCTTGCTCGGTGTAGATGATACGTTGCTCACCATGTAATGGTGAGCATGGCTTTTGGCGACCCTTCTTCAGGACAGGCAGCTCTTGCCGCAGTATTTTGCCGTTTCTGTGCATGCACATTCTGTCCACTGGAGCAAGTGTCCGTTGGTATCTTATCTTCAGGCGTATTCTGAACCTGATGAGATTCATTACTTCCGTTTCATCTAATCCTGTAGATTGAAGTGCGTGGCTCGGACGTTCTGAACGCTTTGCTCCATGGACTGGAGGATTGCCTGTTGCAGCGTTGTCGTGGCGTTCTCCAGGTCAGTCTTCGTTTCGATGCAAAAAAGATGACTTCTATCGCGATGTGGACGGTGCAGTGGAATTTACTCCAATCCATGACCATATTCGTTGAGATCTCTGGCCCCACTTTTTCTATTCCCACTCAAAATAGGATAGGATTCTGGTCAGAATACCCTTTGTCTTGCGAGTTCATCTCCGAGGTGGCGATGTTCTGCACTATGGCAATGTCGAATATGCCTGGATAGTATGTTGTAGCCTTTAGAAAAACTACCGCGATATTTTCAAAGTCCTTTGGGAACCTGGCTAGCTCCCGGCTTCTTTGGTTTCTATTGTTACAGTTCCATTGCGCGATCTCACGTTGAAGCCTATGGCCACTATGGCCACTATGGCCACTATGGCCACATTTTCGTACACCAACATACGCAGCTATACCGAGGTACACAGGTACACCAACATAGCCCCCCGACGCAGGTACACTAACATGAGCCTTAGCTGTTCGTAACGCCTCAACCTCACTCTGACGGCAATTGATTCGCGGAGCTGGAGATCCGGTTTGCTGTCCTCGTGCTGCATGAGGTCGGTCCTCACTAGGAAGGCCCCGCCTCTTGCTGTGGCAGGCCTGGCCTATCAACCCTGGAGGTGTTGAAGCTCGAGATGCGGAGTTATCGCGTGGATGTTGAACTGTTCTCTTGTATTGTCATGACTTCAATGGGAAGCAATGACAGCAACTTCATGAGCTCGTCCTTTCGGCCTGTAATGCCATTGCCATTTCAAGATCCTGTCATCAGACTATAGGAATTCGTTTTGCTGCCTTTAACGTTACACAGGTTACTGTGGCAGGATAGGCAACAGTGCTTGGGCAATTGGTTTCTTCTTGGTCATAAGCCTGTCGAGTATACTCTTCAGGTCGTTCTTATTTCCCCCGGATGCTTGCTCCTTCGGCGGGGACTTTTTCTTCTGAACTTGAGCCGCGGGCTTGGTCTTTGACTCTTGGCTTTCTGGCTGGCCTGCCGTTATACTCCTCACCAACAGCACTAGTCTTGGTTTGGGAAACATTCAACAGCCCCTTTAACTGACTGGGTGTGCCTTCTTGCAGTTTGCACACTCTGCAGGCGTGTCCTTGTTTTTTTGTACTGCCCCTCCGTTTCGTGCCACTCTCCACATTTCACGAAACGGGCCGTTGCATGGGTCCGAAATATTGGCATCTATGGCACTGCGGTATGATGCCTTTGTTTGTCCTTGCGGTTCTATCCACACTATGAGGTTTACGCACGTCTTCAGTTGATATATTCTCTGCTCCATTTTCAACAGTTCAAGCAGCACTGTTGTACTGTATTCTACTACACAATCAGCTTCTGCATGATTCACCGGATAACAACATGCAGCCGGATTTTTTTAGAGAATAGGTGTGGAACTCTACTGTTTTCTTCCATGAATCGGGTGGTCTTTCTCCACTCTTTTTCCTCTATCGTTATGTACATGAATGCATTGCTGAACTTTACTGTTCTTGAAGGATAAGCCTGAGTATATAAAAGCAATGAGATATTTGTTTACCATGACGCCATCTATGGGATTGGCAGACAACTCAATCCTTGAATATCGAAAATGAACGAGGTAGACCTTGAATCCAACTTTTTGTGCTGATCGGAGTTGTTTGGCAAAACCATACACTATCGCCGTATTTCAATTTCAGTGATTTGACTAATTGTGCAATTCAATCTGAAACCCAACAAGCGAAATGATGTGCACTGACTCTCTCAAGTTTTCCCACGCTAACCTTCCTAGTAAAAACTGATTCCTAGGTTTTTGTTGCAAACAAATCTACTTAAGTACTGTCACCCCAAAGCGAAATAGTTTCCAAATGATTGTGATAAGCGCGCTGTCGTCAGCAAAGCAATATGTTGTTTTTTCCAATGAGTCATGCATATAATATGAAAAAATTGTTGAAGACAGTGTGATTTCCTTGGAAATACCAGGGTTGATGGTGAAGGTAATTTAGAGGAAACTATCGAAACTACTGGTAAGGAATGGACTTCGAGAAAGATGGAGGATCATCAGCATCGACGATCATACAAGCTATAATTTCGGAGTTGATTTATTTAGTTAACATTCATTCCAGACAAGGTGGAAGGCCTTGAAAATATCAAAAGAGTAAACTAATTTAGTGATCCAATAATTTTTCTGAAAAAAAAGTTGTTTGGGTAACAGGATCAATTTCTTCTTAGAAAATAAACAATTGTTTTCTTGCCGACGTTTCGAATTTAATCAAATTCTTCCTCGGGGCTCGAAAAGTAGTTTTCCCGTGTTGATATTACTATTTTTAAAACTATCAGACGTATTAAATACATTTGAAAGTGAATAAAAACATTGCAAAAATTTCCAGACAAGACAAACACAAAACGACATGGAACAAACGTTTGTTTCATGTCGTATTTAATGTATTTAATATGTCTGATTGTTTTAAAAATAGTAATATCAACACAGAAAAACTACTTTTCAAGTCCTTAGGAAGAATTTAATTAAATTCGAAACGTCGGCAAGAAAACAATTGTTCATTTTTTGAGAAGAAATTGATCCTGCTACCCAACCAACTTTTTTTCAGAAATATCAAAAGAGTCTCCGTGTTTCTCAATGCATTGTTCCAAAGGTAGGTAATATATGAAAAAAGGTCGCCTATTGATCTTTGCTTGAAGATATGTTGATTCAGACCACTTTGCTTGCCCTCATTTGATATAGGCACAGAAGGTACGAAAAATATGGACTGATATATGACTTGTAATCCGACACCAAACAGCGCTGTTTCGACCCGCCAAGGTTTCATTAGTAGTGCTAAGATGAACCTCTCGTCTGTCCTAAATGAAACAAGCCTGAGCTCTTGATTGAGCGTCATGATATATTCAGATCACCTACCCTATTGAATCAGTTTCGTTTTTGATTAATACAAATTTTCAACTCGAATTTTGAGTTTCATACAGTGTGACCCAATAAGAATGGTAGCACACTCATGAGAAATATTTTTCAATCGATTTTTTTATAATGTCCTAGACATTCGAAAAGTCTTACTAAAACACCAAATTTTATAAATGAATCTTCGTTTTCAGAGCAAACTTTCATTATCTGGAAACAGAAAAAAATTATTGCCATTTTTTTCATCTGAAATGTTGAAATTACGTCGGAATGTGTTCGTTATTGAAAAGCTATATGTGTATATAATTTGAAAAATGCCTTATAATTATCCCACCAACTAAATTTTAGAACTTTCATGAAAATTTCAACTACTTCACTGGAATCAGCATGTTTTGCTTCATCACTATTGAATTATAAGTGGAGAAAGTTTCAAAAATTCTTGGAATAGCGTTCTCTTATAAAGTTTCCAATGACGAACGCATTCCGATGTAATTTTCACATAAATTATTGGAAAACTACGTAAACCTCGTGATGTGGTCAGATTTTTCCAAAAAAATATAATTTTTTTTATTTTTGACTTTGAAAAATAATAAAATTTGACCCTGGAAACGAACACTTATTCAAGAAATTTGGTGCATTGGTGAAATTCTGGAATGTCTACCGAATAAAAAAAAATCTATTGAAAACTATATGTTTTGTAAGGAAGCTTTGATTTTAAATAGGTTACAGTGTATGGAAATATGCGATCCAGATGCATCCATTGGCCACACTGGAAGGAATCCAAAACTGTGTATATTGAGTATGAATGAAAATTAAAAGAGCTACTAATAAGCTGCTAAAATATGGAATTTCAAATAATGAAGCACCAAAGTTTTGATCTCACCAGGTCATTAATTCATTTTCTTTCTCTGAACATCACTATTACCATGAATTATAAAACAATATCGCTTCCCGCTGATCAAAATAATACTACTACAATATTGTACCTACACCTTGAAAATGTCTACATGACTTATCTACGAAGCATTTTAAGCAATACAACATTTATCCTTATCCAATTGAGTACCTTAAATACATTGTGCATTCAATATAGATTAATATGGCCCTTTAGAGCATGTAATTCGGATGAATTTTTTCAAAAATATTACAGATTTAAAAGGCAGGGACATAGCGGTTGTGGCGGTACCAGCTGAGGGGCCGGCGGCGCGTGACTATAAATAGCGCGTCAAAGGCTGCGCTTCGCCCTATAGCACTTTATGATTAGCAGCGATCTCAAGCGTTTATATGTAAATTCAGTTTCAGCATTGCACCCGTGCAGATCGCTAGTTAGTAATAAAATATAATTTGCCACCAAAAATGTATTCAAGTTGAAGCTTCATCTATATTATTACAGGACAATGCTCATTACAAATTTGAGTACGGCGTCAATGATCCCCATACCCACGACCACAAATCGCAGTATGAACACAGACAAGGACCCCATGTTACCGGTGGATACACCTTGAAGGAAGCTGATGGTACTCACCGTATTGTCAAGTACACATCTGGTCCTCACTCTGGATTTGAGGCTGTCGTCGAACGAGTTGGTCATGCTCAACATCCAGCTCATTACGGACATGGTCATGGACACGGACATGGAGGAGTTGGAGGAACGAGCTATGTTGGAGTCACGCACTGGAGCAACCAAGGTCATGATGGACATGGACATTAATTTAATTTGATTGTTTGATTATTTCGTTGAGATAATTCAGTTGTTCTGAAACAAACTAGAATTGTTTTTCTAAATTTCCAGCTCACGGAAAAATCTTCCTGAAGAAATAAAAAGACCACCAAACTATATAGAGAAAAAAAACTTGCGTCCACTCATTATACTTAAACCCAGTTACGGAACGAGAAATCGAAATTATTATCAGTCAACTCAAAAACAAGAAGTCTCCAGGCATAGATGATCTCGAAGCAGAGACTCTCAAAGTGATTTCAAAACATATTCTACAACCGCTAACATTCCTGATAAATAAATTAATGGAGCAATGTTACCAATTATAGTCCAATTTCATTAATATCCTGCTTAGCCAAAATCATGGAAAAGGTTTTACAGACAAGGATGAATAGGTTTTTTAAGAAATATAAATTGTTATCTGAATGTCAATATGGCTTCAGAGAAAAAAGATCCACCCAAGATTCAATAAGAATACTGACTCGGAGCATAAATGGTTTTATGGACCATTCCAAGCCAGCAATCGGTATTTTCTTGGACCTAACAAAAGCGTTCGATACCGTCGATTACAATACACATTAGAAGATCTTGAAATAAGAGGCAAACCACATGATCTTTTTCGTAGGTACCCCTCTAACAGAATACAAAGAGTAAAAATATCCGAAAAAGTTGGTGTTGAACAAAAAGTAACTTGTGGTGTACCCCAAGGAACGGTGTTGGGACCGATAATCTTCAACATCATCAGTTTTGCGAACGATACTGTAATTTTATGTAGTGACAATAATTGGTATGAATTAAAAATTAAACTTGAACAAGATATGTATGAAATTGAAAAATGTTCTGACCATAGGCTACTATCAATCAATTTCAAAAAGAGGTTTTACCTTCCTTTTAATAGCTTTGATGTTAATCTACCAAAAAACGAACTTGTGGTATCTGAAAAAGCCGTGATGAAACCTGAAAAAAAATAAATAATAATAATAGACTGCCACCTCAGATGGGACCACCAAATTAAATACATAATGAATAAATTACGATGTATTCTTTACAAATTCAAAGTCATTGGTATTCTGAATGTAAAACAAAGAATTATCCTCTATAAGAGCTTGGTAGAATCCCATATGAATTATGGCATAATTGGCTGGGGTTCAGTTTTCAAAACGTACCTTAGATCGCTTGAAGTGATCCAGAAACGGTTCCTCAGATGTATATTACAAAAAAACTATGACTATCCTAGTGACCTTTGATATAGACACACTGGAATTTTTGACCCTAGAATGCTTTACTTCATGAACTTAGCTATTGTACAATACAAGAACAAATATAATTTGACCCTGTCAATTCACAATTATGATACAAGAAACAATTAGAATATTATGATAACATTTAAGAAAAAAACGATAGGATAAAAAAATTCCAATTATTTAGGGCCTAAAGCTTACAAATCATTATCACAGGATATATAAAATGAACCAATCTTCCATAAATTCAAAATTGAATTGAAATGTATGACCTCACAATGTTTACAATCAATACGTTTTGTTAATATATTAATATATCTTTCGTACCATTAACTGTGTAATTAACTGCTAGTTTTTTCATTATATTTTTTACAACGTCGGTGTGTGTGTATATATATGTCTATATCTGTGTACTACATATTGTATTTGTTCTCTCTACATATGTGTTTGTACATATACCTAACATGTCTGAAACTCTAATGCTTGTATGAAACTTACAGTTACATTTTATTGCCA
>WOGR01010438.1:0-10922 GCA_015342045.1 Leptinotarsa lineolata
TGCATTGACGAGAGGCCAAATAGCCCGAAACCGGTCTGCAAGTGTGCCCGTTCAATAATTGAAAATCAATTCCGGCAGTTGTATCGCCAACAGCATACGCAGGAAATACTTCAGTGAAGATTCCTGCACTGACACCTGTCGGATATAATCCAACGCCCTTCCTGGTATCAGCCAGGGGAGTAGTTGTTTTCCTATAAGTGTCAGTCCATTAACCTACAGTGTAGGTAATTTGAGACTGGCCTGAACAAATTATTCCTTTATATGATTTGATATAACATACTATCACTTTTGTGCGAACTGATTCTATATTTGAGTAATCTTGATGTTCGGCCAATATATTCACTTCTATAATTCAAACATAGAATTGAGAAAACTAAATTTTGATTGAAAATTAATAGGAGTTTCACCAAGATTTGTATACAATCTATTGATAAATAATGTGGTTCTGAAAGCGATTTTTACGTTGCAATTTTTGAAAATTCTTCATAACTTGAGTATTTCAATTGATGTTAGGTGAGGGAAAGATCAAAATATAAACTGGTGATGGATTTGTCCCATTCGTATTATCTTTGAAGGATTTCTATCCAACTGCTTATTATTAATATTAACATGAACTTCAATGGAAGACGTACCAAAAAAGACTTGTCTAAAAGAGGATCTGGATAAGAGTTATTGATGATTCATTGAAATGGAATATTCAAGTTTTTTGAGTGAAATGTGGGATCAGAAATCTGAAAAATGCAATTTTCCCATTTGTTCGACCAAATTGATTATCGTCGACTGCTTGTGGTATGACCAATAGTTAAGGCACCTATCAGAGCTGATAGATCAAAGATATCAATCAATGAGGAGAATATCCTATGATGTTCTGATGAACATAGTGTCAGGGAAAGGAAGCCATTGTTTATCTTTTCCGGTTTCGATAGTGAACTGTATGTAGGGGTCATAACTATTGAAAATATTCACAATCTCAGATATTCCATCTTTAGGAAGGGAGATGATAACATCATCTACATATTTTTTATGAAAGGGAAGTTGTAGAGGAGTACATGGAAGATCAAATCTAGCAGGTCATCCATGACATATGCAGCTGAAATTAGGCTGTTTGCTCCCATTGGAGTACCAAAAGATTGTATTTATATTTCATCATTGAAAGAGAAATATGTATTTTAAAAAAAGAAAGTGATAAGTTGAAAGAATTCCTTTCCATGAATGATAAAAAACTAAAAAATGCGTCCACATTTTTTGTCAATAGACCTGGGACAGGCATCTGAATAGACATTGCCGAAAAGATATACATCTGAGCTAGCAATCATAAAATCATCAGGAAGCTTAGTGTTCATCAGGAAGCTTAGTGAATCTTCGACAAAATTTTGATTGTCGATTTCAAGAACTTCGATTGAAATGTCTGTGAGAAATGAAGCAAGTCTTTCAGTGAAAGAAACAATTGATGCAATAATAGGCCTCACAGACAGAATTGGTTTATGTATCTTAGGTAAAACGTAACATTTAGACAGTGTACCAGTTCTATCAGTGACACGTTGCCTGACATAAATAAACCAATCCTGTCTGTGAGACTTACTTGAACCAATTGATGCAATAATAGGACTCACAAACAGGATTGGTTCATATATCTTAGGCGAAGCGTGAAATGTGTACAGTGTACTAGTATATCAGGTTGACGAAGTCACAAGAAAACATGTCATCAATTATACTGGAACATTGTCTGAATTCTACTCTTTGTGTTAGATACATGAACCAATCATGTCTGTGGGACCTATTATTGCCTCAATTGGTTCTCTCACTGGAAACTTGCTTCATTCCTCACAGGCATTTCAACTGAAGCCCATGAAATCGGCAATCATCTCAGTGAAATCTATACCTTTTTATTCGATATTGATTAGAATAATTTCAAAGTAGAAATAATTCTGAAATCTCATTACAATAAAATTCATAACTTTCATCCTTTCCCATCAACTACTGATTTTATGGATTTTCATTGTCCCCTTTATAGTGTATCACATTCAGCTGAATATAATCCATGATCAATATTTTCCTTCAGAAAATGATAAATTCCTCTCCAAAAACAATTTGATTACACTTCACCCAGAACTGTTCTAATTGTTCCATAGTTTGAACATAGACAAACAAATAAACTTTTTTCTTAAACTGAATTTCATTACAGATGTCAGTGTCATGTTTTTTGTCTCTCTCACTCTTTGGTTTCTGGTACATGGTTTCTACCGGTAAATTATAATTTGAAACAAATTCGAATTTTTCCGAAATAATTTCTAGTAATCCTTCTACACTTTTTCAAGAACAAAACACAAACAATACAGGAAACTCTTCAAGGCGCTCTTTTGGATTTGCCTCACTGGACATTATATACATTTGGAAAAACGTTCTTTGGAAGTTCATTTCACATAAACAAAGTTCTCCAAACGCAAGAGTTCTTAAACAGTGAAGTCCTAGATGTACTGAGTTGAACCTCAATACTATGAGCAGCCACAGTCCGTCGCGTATTTCTGATATCTACTGACCTTGGTGGAAACAAATGTGCCAAGTCACTTAAAGACTTCCCGTGAATGTATCTATAGAAGAGAGACAAATCTCTTATCCTTTCTCGATGTTCCAGACTATCAAGTGATGGCTCTTTACTGGATGGAATCTAGCAGTAATCTTTTTGAAGAAAATTTTGAAGGAATCTTTTTGAAGAAAACGGATGTCTAGGTTTTTGTGGCATTGAATTGAACCTGGTTATTTCCAACCCAATTCGAAATCACTTCAAGAATCATTCTATAAAAAAATCTGTTTGAAAAATAAGTCAAACTGTACATCATTATTGAAAATATCTTCTGTTATTCACCAGTCGCATACGTAATTCAAATAAACTGAATTTACCTGCTGACATATAATTGGATGAACAATTATATCCACCTGTTGAAAACATTTATTTTAGGGATTCATAAATAAATAAGGAAGGTTTTGTGGAAAGTTTCCAACCATTTCCTAATTCTGCCCAGATCATTAAATTCACGTGAATGTTTCCTCGGGAATAGTAGCAGGTTCAACTGTCACGCCATGAAATATTAACTTCCAACAACAAGATAAGGCACGTTTTCCTGAAAAACGTTTTTACGTAACTTGCGCTCACAATAGAAGGTTTCTTTGTATGCCGCTGTATCTCACTGGATTAGAAAAAGGAAAGAGGTACATAAATATTTACTTTTTAAATAGCTTCAATCAAAATGAAGGACACAATGGAGTTCTAACAATTCACTGGTGGTGAAAATAGCTTACCTACTCAGAAGATATTTGATTTGCGGTGTATTGAATTTCATAATTATGATTACGTCGAAATTTCTTCATTTTTAACGCTTCTGAGTAGGGCTTCATTGGGAGAATTTCACTACAAAGTTCAGGTTTGTTCATAAGTGTACTTATTGACTGATTTGAATACAAAAATGAATTGTTTTGTAAATACTGTCCCTTACTTCTTATTACTAATAATTTCACAAACTATAAAGGAGCTCATCAAGTAAAATATTCGATAACAAAATATTACCCGAGTTCTCGTATAAAATAATTATCAATTTGAACATGAAAAAACATATAACAGATTCATTTGAATAGAAAGGTAATGAAATAAAATCACCCGAGTTTACATATCAAGGTCAACATCAGGAAACATATATTTAACAAATGAAAATCATTCAGTTCCATTTGATAATTGTATTGTATATTTCATAAGTGGTATAAATACACACAGGTTGAACTGCTTTATTGCTTAAAGTCGTCAAAATCAGACAACAACTAACTAAACTGTCAACAGATGACAGTCCTGTAACAAGAGTCATCACTTGCGAAGTGAGGATGACACATGTTGAGAATACACAACATTTTCCCTTCTCTTTTATGAAACCGAATTGAACTGAATGGGGTTCATTTCTAAGACAAAATAATGTCCCTCACAAAAAAATAAATTATTTCAATATAGTTTTATAAATCTGATCATTTTGGTGCCTGTCGTAACCGAGCACTACATTCGAGTAGGTATATCAGGTTCCACTTCCAACTCAGGCCTTTCAGCAATACTGTCATTATCATAATTTATCTGATGTTCTGAGTCATCAGATGGTAAATTGACTACGAAGCAATTATATTGGTGGGGGACAAATATGTGTTATATTTGGGCTTCACGATGGACTGACAACTGAACTAGTTAGAGATCTTCTGCAGCTGAATAGAAAGTAAACAATTCACCTTTCAATACTAAAATTAAATTCCTGAAATGAATGTTCGTTAATAGCTTTTTCAGCGAAATCAACATGGCATTTTGCAGTCCAATTTTGATTTTGGTTGATAAGGTGGAGACTTCATACAATTGATTCAATTTTTGTTACAAATATTTGTGAAATCTACCGAATTGAACGGTGAAACTTGATCACCCACAATCGAACAGAAAACTCATGAATGAAATTGTACGCTTGATTTCCTCTATTGTCTAAGTAATATGGGTACCTTTGGGTATACATTATATATCAATCCCTTGAGACTTACCATCAACGATCAACAAGAATGTTTTATTTTCTTCGTAGAAGGAACCAAGGTGAACTTTCGAGAATACATTCTGGGTTTTAGGCCATATATTGGGTATTTTTTCTGGTTATTTCGATGGAACTGAGAACCAGAGCAAGCTTACATGATATTCTCTACCTCACTTTGTAAATTGAGCCACTAAACTGCAGACTCAACAAATCATTTTTGATCTGATTATTTCTATATGGTTTTTACGTATGAGGTTTGGAATATATTTTTGCGAGCTGATAAATATAAAAGTTTTCATATTTTCATCAAGCAATTTTGCTCACAGAACAACTCATCTAGCTGAGAAAGATGAGGTTTCAAATCAATATTTTTTTTGTCGGCCAACCTGTTTGAACAAAATTATCACCGAGTCTTTATTGAAACCCTCAGCAATATCCTGATTGTTATAGGTAGAATATCCGTTGTACTGAAATAATTTATTGAACAATTCATTTCTATAGCTTATTTGAATGGAATTTCAGAAAGCATATCTGCTCCAGATAATTGGGAACTTTCTCTATATCCAGTTTTAACATTGTATGTGCTGAAAGTATAGTATTCCAGCGGATTAATTTTGAAGCAGACATTGCTGAAATGTCTGAAATTACTCTTGGAGGTGATCGCTCATCAGTATGAACTTCTTGAATTTATGGAATCTTTCCAATGATGGCTGAGGCTTTCCGTTCCATTTGCGAGATTTTTATTCAGCCCATGATAACGAACTTAAAGTAAAACAAATTGGGTTCTCAACACCACATTTACATTGACTCGAAACTCTCACAACACCATACGCGCTCGTGTTACTATGGTTTTATTGGAATCATAATGTGTGAGAATATGGTAACTTTCCAACATAATAACAATTCATCCCGTTCCCGTTGAAATCAATTATTTGTGGGCTAGCTACAGTGCATCCTAATTCACGAAATAATTTTTGCTCTATCAGAAAACTAGACTCTGTATCTTATTTTCGTTGCCAGAAAAAGTATTTGTTCAAACGATCTGATTTTTACGGCCGGAGATAACTGTTTGAGAGCTATTTCCGGATTTTTTCCCATCGTTCCGAATGCATCAACTACGCAGTCTAAACTATTCAGGGCGCCACCCAAACGCATGAAAAAAAATCATCCCAATCGGTCCATCCGTTTTGGAGGAGTTCAGTGACATACACACGTATAGTAGAATTATATATGTAAAGATTAGTAGTCGTGACTTGGTTTCTCTTAGTTAGATTACCTGGCTTTGTTTGTGTATCTGTAGAGATAGGTAGCTAGATTTGAGTGATGTTCAATGCCTCTTCTTGTCCATAAGATTATCCCTGTTTTTGAATTTCTATTGCCTCTCTATACACTCTCGGATAGTAATTTCGAATAAGTTATGTGAATGCCTTGTCTGTTGAAAGCATATTCGGCTACAGTTGATTTGTCGATTTGTCCGACTTGAAAATTTATCTTGTGTTTTGAGAGACGGTTACTCACACTTTTTTTTGTGGTTTCACTGTAGACCGACCCGCAGATACAAGGAATCTTGTATACCCTCGGTATTGCTGAAGGTTCTCTGGGGACCTCAGCTGATTTGAGACTTTGTCTGATAGTTTTTTTTTGGACTGAATATTGGTTTCTCATCGTGTTCCTCTAATTTTACCCCAATCCAGTCTGTAACATTTTTGAATGAGTCAGGAAAGCTTTTCCAGTGATCAACCTAGCTGGGGTTACTTTGGCGTTCTCCTGAGAGAACGCGATATGACCCAGGAGGGTCATATGACTCGCTCGAATTTTCCTTCACTGTACCTACTCCCTCTGAGGGTGAACGAGTGAACGAGTTCGTCAACGTATTACATTTGTGATTAAACTCATGACACTCTGCCAAAAGATGGTCCGCAAATGTGGAATTGGTCTCACATTCAAAACCACTTAGAAGTAGCTCACAGAATTAATAATAACACGCCAAAAACCTGAAAACTTTTCCAAAGATTTCAATTAATTCCTGCGTAATTTGGTGACCTGATTACGAAAAAAATAAAACAAGGTTGTATCGTTCACCAATTATTCACATTTCAATCTTAAGTAGAAATGAAGTTTATGTACCAAAATGCATAACCCCTTCAAATTGAAGGGGTTATATTTTAAGGAGTGATTACTTTTTGGGAAAGCAAGTTTTTGGCTTTCTACTATCCAGATTGGTCCTGAAGAGCCCTAAGGCGAGTGTCTTACGGCGAAACATCGGTGTCTACCAGTGAGGATGGGTGAGTTCCATGTTAGTGAAATTTTTTACATTTCATATAGTATTTTGTGTAGAAATCCTGTTAATGATATCTGATTTCAATCTATAACGAATGTTTTGAATGCAAAGTGAGTAGAAAAAGTGTTTTTGTATAATTTAGTATTCATATAAAAGCATTTGTGTTGAAAGAATTTTTTCTTTCGTGTAATTCAATATTTATACGAAAGTAGCTGTATCAGAAAGGCTTTTCTTTCCATTTTATATCTGAAAGTTATTTCTTCGCATGATCTATATATCTACGTTTAGAGTTACTTCTTTTTGCAAAAATTATTGCTTTCTTCCTTTCTTTGGAAGATTCCCACATTTTTTTGTATCAAAATGAAGTAGTAGAAATCCAAAAACTTTTTTCCCAAAAATACATGTTCAACCACTCACACTTAATATTTCGAAGTTGGCAATATTTTAATGTAATGGGTTTGACAATGGAATAAAATATTTCAGGTTGGTAATTCTAAACAATTTTACCGCCATTCAGTTTTATTCAACAAAGTATAATCTAAATCGGTGTGAATATGAGGTCTATTTGATATGTGCTTTTATTAAAGAATTAAAATGGTGAAAAGTGATTGTGAAAATTCTCATAACGCTATTTTCTATATTTGTGGTCTTTTTGTAATGGAAAAAACATCAAAGGAATATTACTGACTTTGTAAAAAAAGTTTACTCTGCATATTTTGGTATATAAATCAGTAATCAAGACAAGTGCCTATTTGCTAGCAGAATCAGAAGCAAATATAACGGATATTAAGGAGCACGGAGGATGGAAGTCTACAACAGCAGCTGAGGGTTAGGTGTCGATCAATCTATTTTCCATTAAAAGGCTGTTGCTGAAAGAATAATACCAACAGCTAGCTCCAGCGTTACAGCATCGTCCTCTTCACTTGAAGAGTTAAATGTTAATGCCCATGTTTCGACTTCTGAGGGTTGACGTTTGTCAGCTGGTTAACGGAAAGAACAATTTTAGAACATCAACAACAACAACAATGTAAAGGACTATCATTATTTGAGCATTTTATATTATGATTCAAGTAATCAAATATGATTGTGAGCAAAAATAAAACTATTTTATGAAACTATAATTTGCTAAATTTGTATATATCAAATTTTTTAAATTTTTTGAAGTAATACATCGATATCATATTTCGAAATAATGGTGGGTGATGAAAAAACTGCTATGAAATACGGTTTCAGCATTCAAAAATTCATAAGAATTAAGTAGATTCGTTTGAAAAATTTCAAAAATTTTTTTGTTGTTGGCCTGTGAATTATCTGAGCGAATTTATTGAAAATAATAAAGATGAGATATCAGAGTCAGATAGATGAGGAGTATATGAGTTGACTTTTTATTTTTGCCAGACACTTCATATTGTTCAGAGGGGAAAAATCATTTTCAGAAGAATGAAGGGACATGCAAGTTTGTTTCAGATAAGACTACTATCTCCACATTTTCAAACTATCTTTTGATAAAGGAGTTGATTGAAAATCTCAAAAATATAAACTGTAATATTAATACCCAACTAATGCACATTTATGTACACTGGTGTGAATAGGTTGTTAATTGATTGAGATTCATTTCGTGGAAACAAGTGAACCACCCTTCAAGAACAAGCTCACATTTGAACTCGCGAATGAAGTGGAAATAAATCCAAACGCTTATAGTTTTGAATGAGAATTATATATATTCTAATAGGTTCGTTGTAAACATCCAGTATTTCGGCATAAGTCAGTAGAGCACAGGAGAATTCCTTTGTAACTGGAAATCTCTCGTGTGGAGGAAATAACTGAGGAGACTCCATTGTAAACTGAGACCTACTACTAACTTCTCTGCATGTTGACCTATTCAGAGTTGCAAGACGTCTTTTCAAACTTCTCGAGACTACCTCACTACTAGCTATAGACTGAGTTTTCGCATTATTCATAGAAATGGAAGTTTTGCAAACAGGAACAGCGGAACATATTCTGTGACAAATTCAAGGCACATAATTGGGATTCCAGGAATAAGAAAAGATGAGGATTTGGAATGTACCAAAGTTGTGCATTGCGTATATGCGTAATGAATACGGAGAGTCAGAAATTGGTTGGAGGTAGAAGGCGTCATCCACTTCAATTCACTAATTGCAATAACCAAAAACTTCACTACATAATAAGAAATTCGATTAACTGAAAAATATTGATATTGAGCACGATATTGAACGAAACATAGGTATTCTAATTAAATTTCGATATATTTGAAATGAAAGTAGTCATTGAGAAGTTGCAAATTCAGTAAGACAATTTCGAAGAATTATTTCATTGGAATAATACCCATTGAATCAATTTTGTGAATTTTAATGGATGAAACTATCAATTTTAGGATAATTCGAAAAGAATTAAATATAGTTTTGTCCAGTTCGTATCAGCAAAAACACAACCATCCATATCTTCAAGTAACACTTCAACTTCATTGTTAGTTTTTCACTATGAAAATCTCACGGTAAAGTGTTACTTGATGATAGATTAATATCAAGTTTCGTCCACCTTTACGATCGTTTTCCAAAACGAATCAAATAATTGTTGGAGAGGATTGTTCACTGAAACTGGTAACTTAGTCATCAAATTATATAGTTCGATATACTTGTTCAAAAAGTTCTACTTTGTCAATCTAGTTTCAGCAATACAAAAATTCCATTTGGGAAAGCGATAATGTTGGATTTTCAACCTTTCATTAGGTGCAAATTCATAATTCTTTCTGAATTAAAAGCATTTTAGTTAGTCATACTCTTTGGAAAATCTCAATATTTTAGTAAGTGGTGAACATTTTGGATACTTATTGGAGAAAACAAGTAATATTTGATAGTTATGATAATATTATATCAAGAGTTTGCAGGTTCTGGGTAGAATATAAAAATGCTAATCACTCAGGGTCAGCTTTTCTGATTTTCAGAAATAAAAAAAATTGGATGGAGAATTGAACAAAGTACCTATTATGAGAAATTATTTTTTATCAAAAAAAAATCACCTTTTTGGCGACAAGTGGCAGCACTGCATTGTTGCTTTCACCAAAAACAATACCTTTTTATGTTGAATTTCTCCGACTTTGATTTCATAATATCATTTAAGAAATGAGAGGAAGAGGAGCTCTTTACGTCCGCACTGAATAACGTTCGTATTTTGAATATTCATTTCGGAGATTTTTTTTCCACATCGTTTCACGAGTGTTAGCTAAAGGCATAGTGCGATTTTCGAGCAAAAAAGTTACTCCAGTCAATATTAGATGAAATTGACCGATACTTGATGAAAATCCTTGACTTATTCAAGTAACATTTCATTGTGAGAATATTGTACGAAACCATTTGAGGAAATTATTATACAGCGTGACTCACGATCGATGGTAGGTTAGACGTTTCTGGAAAACGCAGATCATGATTTTTCTGAAAATTTCAGCTCACATTTCCTTACCTGTTCTATTGATCTGAAATATTTTCAGCATTGCGGCGTTGCCACTTCCATCAAAAAGTCCTAGCAACTTTATTTTTTTGAATGAAACATCCCGTATATTGATACATTTTTGGAATTGCTCTAGTATTTTGATACTTTTTCGTCGATAATGTCCAATACCTATCTCTATCTGTTTTCGAGATGAAAAATAAATTGTGCTAAATATGGTCCAAAACATAGCCTTAATTGAACTCAAGTACATCAGTACTCTCAATTCATAAAAAAATGATATTTTGGTGATAGTTTGGACAAACTAGGAATATAGGAATAACATCAAGAAATCTACTCCATATCATACAGGGCGTGCTAAAATTACTATTATTTCCATTGTGCATAAAAGTAGTCAAAAGTTCATTTTTTTCAAATAAAATCCCCTGTATATCACTCGGTAAATTAAAAGATGGTGAAAAATGCTTCAAGATGATATATCATTTCCCTATACCTAAATCGTCAAGTTTTTCCAATAAAGTCGCTTCTTCTGGAAACATTATTTTTTTTAGAATTTGGATTTAGGTAGCAGTGGAATTATCAAGCTTATAGCAGTCCGGTTACTTTTATTAGTAATTTACAAGGAG
>WOGR01010439.1:0-10921 GCA_015342045.1 Leptinotarsa lineolata
ATACTGAAGTCCAACAACTTTTTAGTTTCAAGCTTCGAAGGGTGGATGAACGCCTTGAAGTGAGCCAATCCTGGAAGAGTTCGCCAGAATTCTTCAAAACTTCTTGCCATCCAGGTATTCAATGTTTGTTTGGCAAAGTAATACCAATGGTCCGATGGTCCGATGAAGCTACTTGCAACACCCTCCTTTGCAAGGGAGTCAGCAGCCTCGTTGCCTTCCAGGCCAGTGTGGCCAGGGATCCAGACCAGAGAAAATTTGTCTGTTGAGGAGAGTTGATGTGGGGAGAAAGTAGTTCTAGAAGGACTTTATTCATTGTCTCGGACATCGATCAGAGAACTGGATACCATGGTTTCGTCGGTCGTCGAGATATCTTGTTTCTTATTGGAGTTGTTTCGATGTTTATAAATCTCTATTGTACTGTACTCTGCATTAGATTGTTTTGTTCAATTGGCATTGTGCACAATTCTGTATGCAGTCCATCTTGCCTCTCTTTCCTGAAAAATGTGGGGAGGACGTGGTTCTAGAAGGATCTCCATGGCCGCTGACGGTGTGGAACTGATGGCACCACAGATAGCCAGACAAGCCTGTCTTTGTGAGCCAAAGAGCTTCGCCTGAGCCGTTTTCTCTAAAGCTTTCGGCCACCAGACAATTGCTCCATAAGTTATCATTGGTCCGACAATCATTAGATATATCCAATGGATTTTTTTGAGACCTAAACTCCAAGTTCCACCACAAATCCTTCTACACGTCCATAGCGACAGTCTGGATTTGTTTAAAACTTTTTCCAATTGAGCGTTTCTGGGAGTTTTTCATCAAAAACAATGCCAAGATATTTCACCTCCGTTCCAAATGAAATGACCTCACCATTGAGGAAAAGTGGCATTAAATCGTTCAATTTTCTTCTCCTGATAAAGGGGATTATCACAGTTTTGCTAGGGTTGACAGACATCTGCTCCCTCTGGCATCAACTGAGAACAACGTCCGTCGCACTTTGGAGGATATTACAAGCTACCCTTCCTGAGGTTGATCTTGCCAACATGACTTGATGGCACTAACGATTGGACGTATATTTCCGTGACCTATACAGAAGAGACGGTGATGCTTCGGATTTGGTCAACGTACGTTTCATCAGACTGTCTAAGGAGGAATCTTCGATCAGGCCAATAATTTTACTCAGAACACGGGCAGTCTTTGGAAAGTCTGGATCCATTCTATTTCTTTATGATTTTGCTGTTGTATTTTTCCATGAATCACTGACCAGTGGCACGTTTCCTGATCTTTGGAAAGGGAGCTTCATCTGCCCTATTCATAAAAGTGACTCGAAAGAAAAAGTTGAAAACAATAGAAGACTATGTATTCAATCAGCTATTCCAAAAGTTTCAGATCAGCTTGTTGCCAAAATATTACAAGAGCAACATGGATTTACATCCGGACGTTCCACCTCATCAAACTTAATGTATTATCAGCACTATATAACACAAGCACTCGAAAGGTTTGTGCAGGTAGATGCTATCTACACTGATTTCTCAAAAGCTTTTGATAGGGTCAGCCATAACTTATTGATAAAAAAATTATCTGCCACTGGTTTCTCCGGTAACATTCTAGAATGGATAAGCAGATATCTAATTGGACGCTTTTAATCAGTTAGAGTAAATAGTACAGTTTCAGAGCCTCTTTCTGTAAAATCAGGTACACCACAGGGATCACATTGTGGTCCTTTGCTGTCCTGCCTTATTATCAATGACATTAGCTCAAATATCACTAATTCAAAAATCTTGTTATTTGCCGACGACCTGAAAATTTTCAAGGTTGTAGAGAGTGTCCATGATACTAATTTTCTTCAGAGTGATATAAATTCCATTTCTGAGTGGTGTGAACCAAACTGTCTTTATCTCAATACAAAGAAATGCTACTCAATGATGTTCAGTAGGTCTCGATCACTAATCAAATTTAATTACTTTTTGAATGATGAAATGTTGGAATGTAAAGAAGAGTGTAAGGATGTGGGTATATTGTTAGATGCCAAGCTTTGTTTCAACAACCATGTGAATTCTGTTTCTATAAGAGCTTTTAAAAAGCTCCGCATTATTATGAGATCATCAACCAAGCTTTCTCCCTTCACAACCAAAGTATTGAATTGCTCTATAGTACGCCCTATCATAGAGTATAACACCATCATCTGGAGTCCCTACTACCATAAGTATAAACAACAATTAGAAAATGTGCAAAATAAATTTCTAAGGACCATGACATACAGACTAGGGTTGGTTATAGGTGAATACAGTTACAGTGAAGTAATGAATATATTATCTCTGTCGAGTCTTGAGGATAGAAGAACAACTGCGTCATTGGTTTATCTATTCAAAATTATATCTGGTCTCATTGATTGTCCGAAAATTATATCTCTTATCAACTTCAACGTTCCACAGAGGTCCACTAGACAAATGAAGCTATTTTTTACACCATATCACGCTACTTACTATGGTTATCATTCTCTTTTATCTGAAATGTTGAGACTGGGAAATAACTACTGTGATAAAATCAATTTTTTCTGTGATAATCAAAATACTTCTAAAAAACAAGTCTCTCGCTCTTCAGTCATATAAATGTATTTTATTAGTTAATACTGTCATTGTTTTTATTGTCTTTTCTGACACACATAAAGGTATTTATAATAATTAGTATTAGTAAATAAAATATCTTGACGTTTTATAAAACGTAATAGCTGTCAACTCTGTCATGTTATTCGATTACTTAGTGAAATTGGATACAAGGATCTGTCCATATTCTCTAGTTTGACTCTTTCATCATATTTCCTCATTGAAAGAAATTTCAAATCAATTATTTTCTTTTCAGTTCTATGCGTTGAGTACTGTATTGTGTATTGGCCTGAATTTTGTTGCAGTCTTTGGTTTGTTTAGAATTTCGTGTTGCATACAAAAAATTTTGAATTTGAAAATTCAATTTTACCTCAGTCTCGTGTTTTTGTTATGTAACTTAATTCAATAATAGTAGGTATTTGTCATTGTGAAAAATTATTTTGAATATTTTTTTTGTTTCCTTCAATCAAAAAAATGTTATTCTAATCATTAGTCTTTATCCCTCGTGTCAAGTGACTTGAAACCACAATATTTTATTTTACTCTTAATTTCCTGTTTTATGTATCTCCTTGTCCCTAAGATAGATATAGATTATTTTTGGGATCGTGTTCGGTGCGTTATTTCCGTGAAAACCGTGCCTCATATGATTTATGTGCCTTAATGAGGTTTCACGGAAATAAAAAGTGTTCACCACCATACAACACGATGAGAGCAACTTTTTTCCATTAGGTTTCGCCTAGTCACCTGTCAACGCTAAATCCTAATTACGGACTTGAAAAAATGACAAGAAGGTGGTGCGAATACGACCGAGAACACTCCTTTCAACGAAAACTAACTCTAAATCACTTTTGCTAGACGTTTTATTTGCGTTACCTGGTTCAACACTTTGTCAGTTTGCCTAGAACATAAATTACTGGCGGAGCTTCAATTATAAGTCGCAATTATGAGGTTGGTACGGTTGCGGTGGGAAGAAGGGTTTAATGAGATGACAAATATGTGGATGTGAATTGAGTATTAATTTGAAAAATGGAGGTGGACTCAAAGATAAAGCTGATACTGTTACTGTTATATCAACATGTGAATTCGAATATTCACATCATACTTAAAAGTGAATTTCAGTAGTTTATAGAATATGTATCGAAGATGATAATCAGATTTGGCTGTTCATAAGACATTACGAGGATGTATTGACATCTTGTTAGCTAGACCGGTTTCGTAGATGAACAAAATATTGTGTTCCTTCAGTGACGAAGAATACCTTATTTGAACTGTCAGTGTAAAGTTCCACTTCAAGTAGTCAAACCTTAGTTGCATCAGTTAATTTAAAGATATGCTCAATACCCTTGACCATCAATGTCATTCGTAGTTTTGCCTCTTGTTGACTCTGTAAATTATTTATTCAATGATACTGAGCCTACTGGTAAAGATCATCATGAAAAAAAAAACTAACTATTTTTTTTTCATCCTTTAGACGATACTTCTTGATATTATCAGGTCTATATCGTCCAAGAACTCTAGTGGCATTGATGAACTGCCTGGCAGAGTATTGTTGAATGTTACTGACCTAGTTATAGAACCACTTACATACTTACTTGAATTATCTTTCATTGAGGGTTCATTTCCCTCGTGCCTCAAACACGCTATTGTGATTCCTGTTCCCCCCAAAAAAAGATAAGCACTCAATCCCCAACTACAGAGGTATTGCATTGCTGTCTTCATTTCCAAAAATTTTCGAAAAACCCTATTTCAACAGACTTATATCCTTCTGTATAAGGTATAACCTATTCTCTAAGAGCCAATACGGATTCCAATCTAGTTTATCAACCCAAGATGCTACTCTTTCTCTGGTCAATCAGGATTTATCCAAATTTGATAACGGACAAAAATCGATGAGTATTTTTTTTGATTTATCATGTGCATTTGACACCATCAGTCATCAACTTCTCCTCGATAAACTTTACGACATTAAAGTTCGCGGCCAATGCCTCAAATGGATTGAGACTTATCTGACCGGCAGATCACAATCTGTTAAGGTTAGGCTCAAATCGGGAATATATCATTCTGAAAGTCGTAACATCTCAACAGGTGTTCCCCAAGGGTCCTACTCTCTTTCTGTTATTCGTTAATGACATCGCCAATATGAATCAACAACACTGTACTGTATAGTTTGCTGATGACACGTCCTTCATATTGAGTTCTGCTTCATGTTAAGGGTTATCTGACCAGGTCGATATTGCAGTTGCAAATATGGTTAATTACTGCTCCAGAAACGGCCTCGTAGTGAATAGCAGCAAATCAAATACCATTGTTTTCTCACTTAAAGAAATGACTCCCAAATCATCCTGCGACGAACTTATTGACTTTATTTCTGATAAATTATCCAAACATAGTTTTGTTATTTGGAATCTTAGAAATTTTGTCCCCATCAATATTTTATTAGGCTACTACTATGCCTATGTTCATTCAAGTCTAAATTATTGCTAAGTCTGCTACGATAACTGAAGCAAATTGAATGATCGATTGATTGCTCGAAACAAGATATTAAGAACCATGTGGATTAAAAAATATGGTGATTCTTGTGAGCAGTTATTCACTGAATTACAAATTTTAGCTGTGATATCCATGTATATTTTAAAGTGTGTCACCTACATCAAGAATCATTACCATGAGTTTCAACAAAGGGATACTACCCGCATAGCCGCTGGTTATACTATTAGACAAAATTATAATCTGATACTCCCTGTACACAAATTATCATCTGTATCAAACGGACCTCCTACTTTTACATGTTTTATATGACGATTTCCATGCTTGTAAAAAGTCTCAGGAGTATTGTCTTGAGGAGAATACCCAGGAGAAAAAATTCTCTCTCGTTTCGACAAGAATATAATTTTTCGTTTCGACTTCTATCGACTTCTCTTGTTGTGATCGATAAGCGTAGTCTAGTCTTCTCTCGTTTTATCCTGCCAAGAATACCCAATAGAAAATGTCTCTCTCATTTCAACTTCTATCGACTACTCTTGTAGTAGTCGGTAAGCGTAGCACATACCTGGGTGGTATCCAGAAGTACCTAGAGATGGTGGTAGTAGTTCAAAAAATATTACTGTATTACAAAGTACACAATCTATAAAGCACATGTTTCCAGTTTGAAGACGCTGCGTTGTTTAGTATTTTTTGAGCAGTCACCAATAGCGAACGTTTTCGGTGAATTTATGAAAATGTTCTCATTCTCATGTTACTTAACAAACCGAAACCGGTCGTAACAAATAATAAACTTGGTAGAAATTAGACAAAAAATATTTTCTTTATCCTATATTGATTTGGCATTATTGGCAAACGTCATTTTAGATACAAATGAAGGTACGATTTGGAGATCTTGAAGTTGGCTTAACTGAATGCACTAACGATACTCTGAAACCAGTCTGTAGTTGACCCCTCAATTGATTTCACCGAGGTACTGCTAATGCAGTACCTCGGTGAAATCAATTGCAAAAATCCCCTCTATGGCGAAACTTACAGAACTTTGCCTCCAAAAGTCAAATAATATTTGGCGTGCGCGCCAGGGTCGCTAGTAGGATCAAACCCAATGTCCGTCGTGCTATTAGCCAGAAAATTAGTTATTTTACGACAGGCGTTTGCTAGACTTTACTGCGAAAATAGGTGAATGTTTTGAGTTTCACTTCGAAATATTATCCCAAAAGTAGCTCCAATAGCTTATGTAATACGATTTGCTACTCACTTTGTTGGGTAGTACTTTCTGGGTATAGGAAAACCGTTCAAGTAGTTTTGAAAATGAAATGAAAATTGGTATTATTCTGAAACTATTCGAACACGCGTTCTCATGGCAACTACTGTAGAGTAATAATAACATGTAATACACAGAAATTTATCATTAAAGATAACAAAAATATACCCTATAACCTTACTTGTTGGAAAATAGCAAGAATAACAAACCCATTAACGAGCAAAAATGAAAACAATACTTGTTTACGTGATAGCGACTCGAACTGCGACTAAATTCCCATTTCCTCTATCCTCACTCGGATCAACACGAAAGGAACTTTCAGGAAAGGTATCCTTAGATTGTGACGGAAAGACATGTCCGGTTTCCTACTGCATTCTCATTCTTCCTTCCACTTTGCACCTCTCGATGTCGAATGTTGCCTCGACTGCGCCATTCAAATTTACTCTTGCGGCAAATACTACCGTATCTATTCATGAGGAATTCTGGGAAGGATATGAATATTTTGCGATCTTCGAATTCTTATTCAGAATTTCTATAAGAGTTCAAATTCGACGACGGATGAAAATCACTATCTGATTTATCAGGGAAGCAGAAAGGCTCGTAGTATATTCTGATTCGTATTGTAGATAATCACCAAAGGAAAAAAGCTTATACGACAGGATGAGTAGTGTTTTCGAAAACTGTCAACTGTGCCAAAGATATTTCCCGGAGATTCTGGCCGAGGTCTGCAGTTTTTTATGCTTGACGTATCGTCCACTACTGCGGTATACATTATCGGTCAAAGTGCTCGAGTTGTTCTCAACGCAGAAACTACAGTAATGTACAACAGCAACTACAACAACAACAGCAACTACAGTGCTGTAGTTCCTCCGTGTTCGAGTTGTTCTCAACGCAGAAATTGCAATGTTATACAATAGCAACTACAGTAATGTACAATGCTACAATGCTGTACAATAACAACCACAACATCAACAGCAACTATAATGCTACAATACTGTAGTTTCTGCGTGTTCGAGTTGTTCTCAACGCAGAAACTTCAATGCTGTACAACAGCAAATACAACAACATTAACAATAGCAACTTCAATGCTGTCGTTTCTGCGTGCTCGAGTTGTTCTCAACAACAGTAACTACAACAACAACAACAGCAACTACAATGCTGTAATTTCTGCGTGTTCGAGTTGTTCTCAACGCAGAAATTGCAATGTTATACAACAGCAAGTACAACAACAGCAATTACAGTGATTTACAATGCTACAATGCTGTACAACAGCAACAACAGCAGCAGCAACTACAATGCTACAATACTGTAGTTTCTGCATGTTCGAGTTGTTCTCAACGCAGAAACTACAATGCTGTACAACAGCAACTACAACAAAAACAGCAACTACAATGCTGTCTAATGCTACAATGCTGTAGTTTCTGCGTGTTCGAGTTGTTCAAAATGCAGAAACTACAATGCTGTACAACAGCAACTACAATGCTACAAAGCTGTAAAACAGCAACTATAACAACAACATCAACTACATTGCTGTACAATGCTACAATGCTACAATACTGTACAATGCTACAGTGCTATAGTTTCTGCGCGTTTAAGTTGTTCTCAACGCAGAAACAACAATGATCTACAACAGCAACTACAATGATGTACAATGCTACAATGCTGTAGTTTCTGCGTTGAGGAGAACGTGCGTTGAGTGAGTTCGTGAGTGAGTAATGAAAGAGTGAAAGAAAATCAAAATCCACGATCATAGTAGGATGTGGTCGAATATATGGATGAAAAACACATAAAAAATATTCAATGCTAGTGTTCTACAGGGAAACATAACCACTAGTTCTCTTACAATCTTGATCGCAATATTAACTCAGAAAAGTAAAATGTTAAAAATTATACCGATGATACTAATTTGTTCTGATGAAAAGTTTTCTATAAGCAATTGATAGCATAAAAGTAATGGGTTGCAGAAGGTTATCTTGGGGATGGGTTGTATCTGTTTTAATAAACAAGATAGTACCTTTTCCGTGCCAGAATGGAAAGGATGAGGATGTATAACGCAGCCCACTCAGTGTTACTAACGGTACCTTCGAGATTCAAGGCACCCTCTAATTATCACAGTAATGCGGGACTTTGCCTCCTTTTCCTACCTATTCGTGGTCATAATAGTACGAAAGACTCCCGATCATGAGTCTACAGAGTAGATGGACTTCGACTAAACAACCCCAACCGTCCTTCCTATAACAAACAGATCAAGATCGAGAGTTTCCCAGTTCTTCAAATCTAGATTCTGTTGGTAACAATCCTAGGAGGCTAGATGGAGTAACTAGAAGGCGGCTAGCGCCACCCCGAGAACAGAATATCATATCAGGGCAGCTGAGGCTTACGCTTAAAAGACAATTCGCCCAAAAATGGCACAAAAACCTTGTATGCCTGAATCTAATGTATCGCCAGATGTAGTTGACTTTCAAATAACCACATATGGAAAGGTTTCTGCGGGCATTGAAGTGGCAGCTTTGTTTCTTGAACATCCGACAAGCTCACTATCGACCAACCGACCGGAAATCTGCAGTACGGTATTATGGCTGCTATAGGCGATATTTCAGAAGATGATACACAGGTACGATTGAAGAGCTGCACATTTTGGCCTGGAAGACTACAAGTCACCTGAGAAACTCAGGAGGAAATTTTCTGACTGGTGGATGCATTTAATATCCTGAAGCTGTGACAGGGCGTCTCCCTAAAATGCGCCACACAAAACCTATTTACCAAGCTTCACATTTACGTTGCTTACCCACCAGATAAAGGTAGTCGCAGACCGATCAGGTCCTCACTAAAATGAGGAACATGTACCATGGTCTGTTAGTAATAAAGTGCATTATTCTCCACCAGAAAATTCTGGCTTTGGTAGCAAAGGCCAAATTTTGTGCCTGCCTACCGGAAGAGGTTTCAGCGTTTTGCAGAAACTCACTGAATGAAGTAATCGGCTTCATTAGAAAGTTGGACACATTTGGTCGACGTATCTACCTAGGTAGATATCCTAGTCCAGGGCAAATATACAGTGGAGAGATGCATGTAGCAGGCCTATCCAAATCGACCGTAGCGGCATTTATTAAGAGTACATTAGGACTACTAAAATTTCGATTTGAGATGATAGAATTGTCTAGAGAAGATGAATAACTGGGGATGATTCGAATAAATAAAAAATACGGAGGTAGATATTGGACTGACATTCGATATGATTCATTGGCTATACACAATGGTGATTGAACCTATGATATCGTATGCATCTATAGTCTAAAGGTCGAACGATAAATTAGCGACCGCTGCTAACAAATTAGACTGGATGCAAATAACTGCCTGCTTGGAAATAGCAGTAATAATGAAAGGACGCCAAAACCAATAGCGAATCTACCCGATATCGGCCGTTATCAATTGTCAAAAATCGGAAGTCCCTGTTAGAAGACCCCATATACAGTGTGTCCGCAAAGTATGGAAAAAATTCGATATTACCAAAACCAAAGGTCGTTTTACAACAAAATTTCATTATACAGCGAGATCCATATTAACATGATGACGTCATCGGTAATTTTTTTAAGTACAACATCCTGTATTTGGTATCAGTCTTAGATAGTCCGTAACGAGCTGATTCCGAGAAGGTATGATACTTGGGGTCTAACGGACAAATTTTATTGATATCTAATAAAAGTAGAAATCAATTAATTATTTTATATTTTTTTTAATGATAAAGTTAACAATGAAAAAGTAATCCAGCAATAAATACATGACTTTATTTTGAATGTTCGAACTGTAGTCCTTGCTGTAGTTGACAGTAATCGTGCTAACAAGTATTTCGTATTAATTTCAAAAAACTAGGCGGCTAGTTTTTTTTGGTTATTGTGAAATGTCATTATTTCGATTGATGTTCAGTAACTGGTGAATAAGACAGTAGTTGTATTAATTCGTGAATTAATTTGAAGTAGTAATGAATTCAAGTCTAAAGCAAAGAATTTGATTACTTATGATGATTGGCTATGGAGACACATCGCGAACTCAGATAGAAGCGTGTAACTGATTTCATGAAAAATATCCAGAAAGACGCATAACGCAGTCAGCAGTAAGTAAGATTGAAAAGAAATTTCGAGGAACTGGTACAGTTGAAAATGAACGCAAATCAGGTCGTCCTTCTGTAAATGATGATACAAAACTAGATATTCCATTTGCTTTTGAAGAAGATGTGCACACTCCTGTTCGTAAGGTTAGTCGTGATTTCGATGTCAATAAAACAACTGTACACAAAGTTGGAAAATTGGAAAAATGACATCCCTTCAAAATCGAACTTCTACAGGAATTAAACGAGGATGATCCAGATAGAAGAATAGAATTTTGTGAAGCCATGAGAGATAACTGTCAGCGAGACCATCTCCTCGTAAAAAAAATTATTTTTCTGAGTCAACCGTCAGAATTGTAGGTACTGGGCCAAAGAAAACCCCTACTGGATGCGTGAGCATGATACACAATACCCACAAAAGTTAAATGTATGGGCTGGCATTGTAAGAAAGAGGATCATCGGACTCTACTT
>WOGR01010440.1:0-10920 GCA_015342045.1 Leptinotarsa lineolata
TTAGCTATTCTTTTAAATTTCAATTGTATTGTTTATTTCAGGGATTTCAAATCATTTTACAAATTTTTTAGACAATGGAAGTCCGAACTGCTGAAATAGAAAGGTTATGTTTTACCAATATAAAATGTCGTTTTGTGAAGAATGGTTGTTCCTTTACTGGGAAGCCTGCAGAAGTGGCAGTTCACAGAGAATTCAGTTCATAATCCTGAAGGCCGCATTCAAATTGTGAATCTAGTGAAGACACCAAATCTCTCGAGAAGCTATTCTAGCTGAGCTGCAATGTCCAGTATGTTTGATGCGACTTTCACTACCAATAATTGAATGCAGCAATGGCCATCTGATTTGTCAGGAATGCCTACCTCAAATGGAGCGGTGTCCAGCATGAAGAGGCTCGAAGTCGCCTTCTGGCAACGTCTTTTCAGAGTCCATCTTCCACATGTTAGAATTGCAATGCAGAATTGAATCCAACGGTTGTGAACTTCGTGGAGGTAGTTCGATCATTGTAGGACACGAACAACGATATGTATATGTCATGATATCGTGTCCACTAACAACTAACCACAGGTGCACATGGATCGGATTGAGGTTGGAAGTTCTGGATCATTGCAGAAACGCACCCCATGAAGTACTCAGTTCAGAACCTGCATGTGGGGAGGTTTCAGAAAAGAATTGTCATCCGCCTTTCGAACTTTTGTACGTGCATAATGTTTTATTTAGATTCGGTTGGGTAGACAGAGATAAGGATATTTTGTTCGTTGTGAATCATTTGGAAAATGTTTCGAATGTAGATTGTTACCCGGTTGAAATAACACTCTATTCAAATGTTTGTAAATATGGAAAACTCACTTTACCACTCCATTCTTCTCAAATGGACAGTGGTAATAATTTTGACGACGCTCGTTTCTATGTCAAGTTACCCAAATATTTCGTACAGCAACGTGAAGAAGAATTTTCATACGATGTAGGTGTAATTCGATAGTCAAATATTTTTTTTTGTCGATATGTATTATATGTAATGTGGTTAATATTTAGAGTAACAAATTCCATAAAAAAAAAAAGTTTTTACTAATTATTATGAATCTGTATATTCATATCCATAAAAAATTGACCCTCAGAAGGATTCACGCAACCGAGTTTATAAACGTCTGATATAAATCAAGCATAGCCTGCAAATGGTAATTACAGACACTAATATTTTCCTCACTTACAGAAATCGGTGAAGCATATCTGTCACAAAGATCAATTTGACGGTCTGTTTTATTTACAAATGGATGCATTCGTGAATTGTTCGTTTATCAAGTTCAATTTTTCAATTTCTGGGGGTATGGCAGAAATACTTTTATCACGAAGTATACTGAGCGACCTAACTGTACTTCAGGTAGCCCTAGTGTTTGTCTTTCTCAAGACATGATTCAAATATGTAGCTTTTTTACGTCGGATCGCATTACCAACGAAATTACGGAGAAATTTATAATAATCCCAAGCGCCGGATATCATTAGTCTCTCAACTCCCTGAAAAGCTGTATTCTCAAGATTGATCATCTGTTTGATATTGTAAGTGATCCAGGGAGATGGCGGCTTGGTTGCTCAAATTGCACGATAATAAATGAGTGCAAAGATTGTGTGGCCTTGAACAATATGACGGAAATTTGGTTTCCGTAGCATATCTAACCCTACTTTTTTCCAACATCAGGCACACATTGGCACACCTGTCATCCGTGTTTTACTTTTCGCGCTACCTGGTTTTTTTAACGCTCGGTCATCTATCAACCTGTTAATTGTCTCCATTACCTTTTCTGCCACCATGTCATCTGTCAACGCTACTTTTTCCGCCATCAATCACACCATACTCTTCCCGCCAAACTCTAAATGACCGAAAATCCTGATTTCCGGTAACGCAGAACCGACATTGCCCTGCTACTAACCTAGCCTTCGAAGAAGAAACTAGACTTGAGACTACCGATTTGTGAAAATTTCATAAAAAATTGATCTCATTTATAACCTTCAATATTCTATTGAAGAAGATCGGAAATTTTGGTCTTACAGAACATTTGGTGAAGTGATTTGGTAGTTTGGTCGTTCGCAACATATTCAAATTGGAGGATGCAAATTGAGTGATATATTGATATCTGGAATGCCACAAGGGTCACATTGTTCACCCCTGTTATTCAATATGTTTGTGAATGACATAGGAGTCTGTTTTGAGAACAGTGAATTTTTAATGTTTGCGGATGACCTGATGCTTTACAAACCGATAAAGTCATACAATGACCAAATTCTTCTTCGAGATGATCTAGATAAAGTTTATGAATGGTGTGTTACAGATAACTTATTTCTTAATGTGAATAAATGCCATTTTAATACTTTTTCAAAAGCTGGTAGGAAATTCGATACATCATACAACATAAATTATCAGCACTTAGAATACACTTCCTCCGTAAGAGATTTGCGGGTCATTTATGACGAACAACTCAGATTTGTAATCCATATCAACCAAATGAGTGTGAAATCATCCAAAACACTAGGTCTTATTTTACGTCATTGTTCAGGTTTTTCCATTGAAGTATTAAAAAGGATTTATTTAGCTCTAGTGATGTCTAAGATAGAATATGCATGTATCATTTGGTCTAAATTCTACAATGTGCACTGTGTGTCTCTAGAAAGAGTGCAAAATAAATTTTTGAGATTTTGTTCTTTCAAGTTGGGTCTTCAAATACAGTGCTATGACTAGTCGAGTACATTACAAGAAATGGGGCTGAAACTATTGCAAACCAGAAGAATTCATGCAGATCAATGATATGCAGTCAAGCTGCTCAATGGACTAATAGACTGTCCTGAATTACTTGATCAACATTCATGTTCCTAACAGGAATCCTAGACACAGCTATTTATTCCATAAACCCTTCCATCATTCAAATTATGGCAAACACACACCATTGTAAAGAACCCCAAAGTTAGTAGATGACAAAAACATCAGTATTTTTGGTGTCTCTTATGGTCGTTTTAAACAGTCATTGAATAATTTAAGTTGGTAATTGTTTACATAAGGTAGTAACAAGTTTGATTTCAATTCTATATCCTAAAGTATTTTATGTTATATAGTTTTGTGCTCCAGAAAAATTCCGTAGCGTATTGGTTTATATTCTACATTTTTAGTTCGCTACTTTTTTCTGTGAAATTTTTGCACTGTAATGGGGTTTATCCAGTATAAATAAATAAATCGATTATTAAAAATCACTGAGTGAAAGGATCTGTTATTTGAATATGCAGTGTTCAATAAATTAATTATCATCAATAAATTTGTAGTGGAAATTCCTGCTTACTACCTGTATTCTGAATGGTGAGTGAATAATTGGTTATTCGAATAGTCAGAGTTGGAAAAATGCAATATCCATGATAATCGACTGAGATGTCGAGTGATGTCCGAGGAACCAGACCAAGAATATACAAAGGGAATCAATAAAGCTATAGTAAAATTAGTGAAAATTCACGAGATGAAAATGAAACAGAACACGTCGAACTAATATATTCCAGCTGTTTTGTGAATTGACGATATTAAATTAAATATGATATATTTACTGTTTTTTCATCTATATGTCATTCTCCAACTAGGTCTATTTAGGTCATTCTAGAGGTGATCGTCTCAACCATTGTGATTTTTTGTTTTTCTATTTGTATATCCATCATTATTTCTAAACTAGTTTGACCTGTTATATATTTCATATTCTCATATGGTAGGTATGAAGTTGATACTGTATTAATAATGGAAAAATTCAATTGAATCGGTACTTTTGTTTGAATTCTGTAAAAAAAAATTATGGGAGAAAGATTACATAGATCACTGTTCTATTAAACTTTCATATTTCAATAGATTCGATATGATAATTGGCAAGGGCATGTCCTACATGCGTCCAGCAAGATGCAAGATGAATATAGTAAAAAATTTTCAGAATTCTCACAAAACTTAATGAATGTTTTCAAATATTTGTCAAGACCCAGGCAACTTGTTTGGCATCGTGTACTAAGTCATCCATTTCATTTTGATAATGTTATGTTGTCAGATTATGATGACAAAAAAGACATCAAATTGGATTTAGCGGGTTACATAACGATAAATATATAACATTTATAATCAACTGCAAGTTCATGAGAACGTATTTTATTCATCGGAAAAAATGACCTTTCATAATTGGTTTCACGTATGCAAAATATTTGAGAAAATGACAGAATCGATAAAAATCCAGAAGAGATGAAAACAAATCATTTCACAACACCTCAGGAATATTCTTAGAAAAAAATACAGCTAAATCACCCTGTAAATGTCTTGAAACACACATTCTCATCAGGAAATCAAACAACGGATATCAGGAAATGTCACAAATTCAAAATTAGTATGTAAAAGTTATAATTTCACAAAACTGACAACAATTTGAAATATCTATTGGATAAAATTGGAAGATACATCATAAAACTGTTGTAAATATTCAGATATAATGAAATGTTGGAAAATACTGCTTTCCTAGTTACAAGTGTAAAATGAACCTAAAGAAAATTTCAATTATTTATACATAAGTGAGTTTAGAAACGATTAGTGAAATGATTAATGGAAGAATGATCTAAATTCAGGAATAAGTATCGAAAGGTTAGAGTAACTAGTCTTTGAAATATGAAGTGTAAAAGTTTGAAGTTATAACAATTGATGGTTGGTAACTAAAAATAAGGTGCGACTTTCAATTTTTTTTATCAACAACTGATTCTTGTCGAGTCTATGAAGAGTGAAGCCACGCTAATTTTCTGCTTCCAAAATTCAATTGAAATCTGAAGTCAAACTTATATAATTAGAATTTGAATATTGAAAATCAAAAATAGAACGTATCTAGATGCATAATTAAAATGGCAAAGAAAAAAGCATGGATGGACTATGTTTTTACAATAAATAGCTCAACCCCAACGACCAAGGTTTGGACAAAAATTAGGAAAATTTCAGGAACTCATCATCAATTTAAAATCAATCACATACAAGTGAACAATGAAATTATAGTTGAAAATTATCAAATTGCAGAAACATTAGCGAACATTCATCAATATCAATCAAGTACTAACAACTATGACGGAAACTACGTAAAATTGAAAAATATCGAAGAACTCAATCAAGTTGACTATTCAATGGGAGGAAGCGAGTCACTTAATATCCCTATACAAGAAAACGAATATGAGGAAGCCCTAAATTCTTGTAAAGAAACGAGTGCAGGACCAGACAACATCCCCATGGTATTTCTGAAGAATCTTCCATCTAATGCTCACGAACATCTACTGAAACTCTTCAATACGGTATGGCTACATGACAAATTTCCAAAGAAATGGAGAGAGTCCCCTATAATCCTAATATTGAAACCAAAATCAAAGAGAACCGATCCATAGTCATACAGACCAATATCATTGACGTGTGCTATGAGCAAACTAATGTAGAAAATCGTAAACAAAAGATTATTGTGGACTTTAGAAAACAGGAATATCATCAGCCCAGACCAAAATGGTTTTCGCCTAAACAGATCAACTTTTGACAACAGTGTCGCCCTAGAAATTCATGAGGCATTCGCTAATAAACAGAAAACAATTGCAACATTTTTCGACATCAAGAGGGCATATGATACAGCTTGGAGATACGCAATTGTTAAATGCCTGCACGCACATAACATTAGAGGAAATTGCCTTTCTTTCATTAACAACTTCCTACTGAATAGAGAATTTCTAGTAAAATCCAGTGGTGTCCTATCTTCCAAAAGGAAGCAAAAAATGAAATACCCCAAGGATCGGTACTGAGCCCTACACTATTCATCATTGACATAAACGAAATTATGAACAATCTGAAACTACCACTCAAAGGTCGCATATACGCAGATGACTTGGTCATTTTTGGAAAGAGTAAAAGTGTGGACAACATTTTCATTATAGCACAAAACTTCCTATATGAGATCGAGAAGTGGTCTCAAGAAACTGGTTTTCAATTCTCACCAACTGAAACAGTGCATGTAATATTCTGTAAGAAAACTATTGTCAACCACCCATCGTTAAAACTGAATAATAAACAATTACCTATGAAAGACACAGTGAGATTCTTAAGAATGATTTTTGATCAAAGGTTGAGATGGAAAGAACATATAAGAAAATTAGCAATAGATTGTCAAGCAAGGCTCAATATAGTAAGATCACTTGCAAATAAAGAATGGGGAGCAGACAGGAAGACATTGTTGTCTCTGTATAGATCATTAATAAGATCGGAGATGGATTATGCTGCAGCTTACTCATCGGCAAATAAAATCACCTTGAAAATATTGGATGGAATTCACAACACTGCACTTCGCCTAGTACTAGGAGCTTTCAGGACAACGCCAGTGGATAGTTTGTATAGTGAATCTGGAGAACCTCCCCTTGAATATACAAGAATATATCTGAGACTCACACATGCTACTAGAAACAGATCAAACCTCGATAATGGGAATGAAAGATCAGTAACACTTCACAACAAGCCAAGAACTGCAAACACATTTCACCATAGAGTACAAATAGATCTTTCATACCTTAATCTATCCCTACCAACCTGCCTCCCACCAAGTTTTGAATTTCCTCCACCGTGGATAGTGCAACTACCAAAAATGATAACAGAATTGACTTGATTTGGAATATGTTCAACGAACAGAGAATAATTTATCCAAAATTCAAAGAATATTTTGGACAAATATCCCGATTACACGAAAGTCTACACAGATGGATCGAAAACAGTAGAAGGAGAAGAGGCAGCTTTCTTCACACAAGATATGTCACTGAAATATAAACTTCCATTCCAAAGCAGTGTATACATTGCTGAGATGTATGCTATCTATGGGGCCATTAAACATATCAACAGTACACACCAACTCGATTATGTACTGATGACAGATTCTCTCAGTTCTTTGGATACTCTGAAGAAAATATATCCCAAAACACAATGGCAGCAAAAGTCAAACAAAAGTTATACAAAGCTCAACAAAAAGGGTAGAGGGTCGTATTCATTTGGATTCCATCACACGTGGGAATCAGAGGAGAGGAAGGAAAGGAAGAGGAAGGGGATAAACTCGCTCGAGCAGCAATTAACAAGGCAGATACAATAAACGTATCGGATCTATTAGTATGTGACCTGAACAACCACATGAAATCAGAGTTACACAAGGCGTGGCAAAACCGGTGGAATGATTCAGTTAGCAAGCTGCAAAAATCAAAATTTCAGTGAAACCATGGGAAATATTACCGAGGGACAGGAAATCACAAACGCTGATAATACGTTTGAGACTTGGACATACAAATTTAACACACGCCTACTTGATGAAAAATGAACCTGAACCAATATGCTACATATGCGACACGAAACTAACAGTGGAACATATCTTGATAGATTGTTCTCAATTCGAACAAGAAAGAAAGAATTGTAATATCGCACCTTCTGTAGAAGAAGCACTCGGCAGCAATTGTCCTTATAGAAATAATATAGAATATCTGAGATCAATCAGAATTATAACCAAATTGTGATAGCAGCCTTTCTATGGGGCCATTAAACATATCAACAGTACACATCAAATCAATTATGTACTGATGACAGATTCCTTCAGTTCTTTGGATACTCTGAAGAAAATATATCCCAAGAACGCAATGGCAGCAGAAGTCAAACAAAAGTAAAGTCATACCCAAGAGGTTGAAGCGATTCTGTGAATAAAAAAAAAATAATACGAAGTCTAGCAAAAGTAATTGCATTCAACATATCATTTAGATAATCTTCTAGAAATACATAACTTTCTCTAAGTTGTTAACAAATTTGTATGGCTTTCAACTTAGCGTTCATTAAGGCTACTTGATCTGATAAAGTATTTACCCATTTTTCAATTTGTTTTATATCTTCATTAAAAGCTTCTTCATCAACCTGTAATTGTTGTATTGTAGAATTGAATTCCTTAATTACAGAGGTTGTCACTGAAATTTGGTTTTTAAGTGAATTTTCAATTTGATGTTCATCTTTATAAATTTTGTTAATACATTCATTGAAATATTCGCCGTCACTGGCGATCCATACGGATTCTATTCCAGTCCTCTTTTGTTTCTCTTATTGTAATCACTCGCAACAATTTGCGTTTCTTGATATTTCAACTCTACTAAATCAGCTATCTTATTCAGGAGACTGATGTGCGTCATTATCTCTAAACTCGAAGTTTTCATTCCTAAATTATTTGCATCGATGGGGTGAATAAGATTACTTAATATGTTTCCATTATGCTCAATGGCTTCTTTCACGGGTGCCATATCTTTTAAAACTAACAAAGTCCATTTTTCATTTGATATTTTCATCCTTCCTGTTTTATGATAATGAATACCTATCGTGTTGTTCACAGGTATTAACATATACTCGGCGTTGATTATCGGGATAATAAGTGCTAGTAGAAGAATCATTCTTGATCTGAAACAAAACTCGGTTTCAGTCTATTGAAATTAACTTTTGTTGTTTGGTTAGTTTCGGGATTTCTCAGAAAGGCTGAGTTTTTGAAAATTTCTATTACTTCAAAAAGTCCCTTAAATTTATTTCCTAACTTGTTTTTAATTTGAGACTCTTCAATATATACTTTATCACCTATATTCTAAACGTTTGGTTCGTGGTGTAGGTGACCATGAAATCTGACTTCAGCTTTTTCTTTATTCCTTTCAGTATTTGTGCGTACTACTTTATAATAATATTCCATACGATTATTAAGATCTCTGACGTACTTCGTCATAAGGTCTTTTTGATTATATAGGGCTTCTGGAGGTCTGCCGGATGTATGTCCAAATATTAATTCATAAGGACGAAATCCGTGTGTTTTATTCAAACTGTTGTTGTAACATATAACAGCATAGGGTACAATAGAAAATGGGTGATGGTTAGAGTTTCTAGTTGGTGTGGCGGGATGAAATCCTACTTCATGAGCTCTGGATACAGTAATATGAGCAGCGTTCGATGACTCATGCGTGTTTCCTGGAGTGATATTTTCACAACAGATGGGCAACGGCGACGTCTTATGCGGGTTTCTTGTTGCTGAAGAGATCTTCCCGTCTACTGGGGTTGGTGCTTGTTCTTCTGGTAGTCTGGAGACTACCGCTGTTTGGATTTCAGCGTTTTCAAGATCCGTACGACTGCGCTAATTTGTTATGTGGTATTCACTGAATTTCGCATTTCAAAAATAAACTTTATTGGATACAAACTTGATACACAATGAAGGGAAAACAAATATTGATTAAACATTCGACAGACATGGATAGTCTCGAAGTTAGTTCAAGAATGTTGCGTCCTTCTGTTGTCCCATATTTATAGGATCAGGAGCTGCTGATGTAGATGTGCGTTTCTTCGAATATTCCAGAAAAGCCTTGGAAATGTGCTGGATATGCTGAGGCATTTCCTGGGTAACTGCGTAGTGGTTGATGCAATACTTTGTTATTATGCTGCAATTCATAGACAAAGGGTGCACCTATTTGATTTTCACATAGCCACAATACAGGGTCATTCTTTTTGATACTTCATTGATAAATCCAAAAATACTAATGATCTTTAGTGTTCTATGAGTTTTTTCAATCCTGGAAAACATTTATATGTAACATCTCAAAACAAACGTCTTCCAAATGGCGATTAAGAATACTTCATTTGAAAGTCATTCCAATAAAGAATGAGAAAGGATTTGGCCCATTTTGTGATCCTGAAGTTTTGCCTTCACAATAAACTCAAAATAGCAACAATTTGAATTACTACTAACTTTCAATTTTGAATGTCTGTTAATCTTCAGAATGTTATGATACGGAAATGATTTATTATTTTCGTTATATTTTTAATTTATTAAAAAACTACGTATTTTCGTCAGCGTACAGAAAATAAAAATGTTAAACGAATTATTTCAATCGAGATAAAAATGTATATGTGATATCTCATAACGTTGACAATCATATATGCATATCTATGAATTATTTGTATGATCATCTCTTCAAAACCATTTGGAGCATTCTGCATACGCTTTCATCAAAAGCTTCATATGATCAATATTTTGCAAATACAATATTTACCGGGTGGATAGAACAATAACAGAAATAGGGTAATATATATTGTTTTTCCTTATAGTATATCTCCAAGAAAAATATTGTGAAATCTTCAGTATTTCATTCAAATGGAAGAAAACAAGTTTGAAAATGGATGAAACATTAACGGTTTTATCGGAACTCCTATATACCGTTCCCAAATAATGAGATAATAGGAATGATAACAGTAATCCTGAATTTCTTATTCTTTTCCACTTAGTTCCTATGAACAACAAAAAATATTTCTTTGAAATACTTGTCAATTACGCAAATGGGAGAAGAAAAAATGTCCAGTTTTCCTAGTTTTCCGAAACAATTTATCATAGTTCGTTTTCTGGTTTGCTAAGAAGTTTCTATACGTTGTTCACATTCACAGTGGAGAAATCAATCAATCAATAAACTTCAATTACTGAGACACAAGGTAACAGATCACAATGAATACAAATCGGTTGGTGAGATAGTAAAAATAACGAAGAGTAGATCCACAAGAAGTAGGTGGTGTAGAAAGTAGATTGAAGTACTTAGTATTTGTTTTACATCATTTATGGATGACTCCAAGTAGGTTATTATTTGTATGATAATTGAATAGCAATAATTAGGGATCAAGGTGAGGGGGATCAAGGTGATGAGGGATCAAGGTATCAATAGTGTCTCAATGTATATCTGAGATTTACTCCCAAAAAAGTTACATATCAAACTTATATTTTTTCTTATGGAACACTCTATATTTTTTCATATTTTTAGATACTATAGACAAAATAAAGGTGACTTACTATTATATTTCCTATACTCAAA
>WOGR01010441.1:0-10341 GCA_015342045.1 Leptinotarsa lineolata
GTTTATATTATCAGAGATTCTTGCAGCATAAGTCATGGTCATGTATTCACGGCGAAGTTCGAGAGGCTGTTCTCCTCCTTCGATAAGTATACTTTCCACCGGACTACTACGGTATGCTCCCAAGGCTATTTTGATGGCAGCATGTTGAATGATGTCAAACTGTTTAGGAGCTGACTTATTAGCAGTAGCGTAGGCAACACTTCCATAATCTATTTTAGATCTTATTAGAGCCCGATTGATGGTTAACATGGTATTGGAGTCCGCTCCCTAGGTGTGATTTTACAAGACCTTCATTAGGTTCAAATCAATTACCCGACACCTTTTTTTTGATCTCTATACCTATCTAATACCGTTTTCGAAATATGAATTGATTTTAATTTTTTCTTCAGAAATTATGACCTCTAAAAATGCTGATATCTTTGAGTTAAGGAAGACTATGGTACCAAAATTTGGTTTGGAGTTAAGTGATACTTGGAGGCTTTTCATACTTCAGCGTGATCTCCGTTACTTCAATACAATATGGTGAAAAAACGCAGTATTTTTGTTTGCTTGAAAAAGTGATTGAGAGTTGATTATTTCAGCTGTTATGCTTTCTTTCTATGTATATCATGTGTATACCTAGCTAGTCAAGTTTCGGACATATTATCATTTATTTGTGAAAATGTTCCTTCAGAATGGTATTCCATTCGGTATTTTGTAAGCAGGCCATGATTACTATTTGACAGTAACGTTATGACATTCTCCTAATAATATTGACATTTTCGTCACTTCAGAAAATTCATATATTTCGGAAAAGATGGTACAAAAGTATTCAAACGAAGTTCTTATGAGTTTGTTTATTATTTTTGGGCAGCAGAACATGTAGAAAGTTCAACTACCACTAATGAACCTCTAGAAATTTATGCGAGTTTAAATCAATGAATTAGAGAGAAAATGAATCGGAGAAAAAAACAACAGTTCAGAAATGGAAATATAAAATATCAGGAAAGAAACATGTTTTCTTCCAATTTATCTTGCGAATAAAATGAATGTTTGATGAGATATCCTCTTAGGGATGATTTGAACTCATTCAAGTATGTTAGCCATGTTGACAACGAATAGTAATTAATGTTGAGTATCAAATGATTTGGATATTATCACAACTTTCACTCGGATAAACGGGCGTTATTTCCCAAACTACAGAAACTTTTTGCTCTGATTTTAAAACCGTCGTCCATATCGTTGAGTTTATTTCGTTGAATAATATTATAATTATTCTCAAGATTGACATGAATAATACATAAAACATGTGATATTACCTACATGAATATGTGGTTGACCCTAATATCGTCAAGCCTTTCCCTGGTATGGACAGTTGAAACAGTTAATCTGATTTTACACTGAAAAGACAATACTGGATACTCGAATATAAAGTATAACATGCTGTTGAATTTACTATATTTCCACCATCGATTTATTCATTATTGACAATGCTAAGGACTATACGAGTATTACCCTGAATTTTTTCACCCGCACCTAGTCTACTCTGAACTTTTTGTGGAACTTGCAATCCACATAGTAACATATGAAAGAAATATTTCTATTCAACTTGAGTTTGATAAAATGATCAAAAATGGTGTCAAATACTCTGTGAGTGAATTACCCAATCTGATTGAGTTTTTTTTCAGGGCTACCGATACCGATTTAGAGTGATAAATGCTGGATTCTTGAATTGCCCTATTGAAATGTCTGTTGACAATCATACCATCAAAGTTATCAGTACAGACGGATCCGATGTAGTTCCAATAGAAGGTAAGACACCAAAGCGTAACTTACGTACATAAACATAAATACTACAAATATTTATTAGTCAAATCATTTTATTTAACAATTAGCATGTATTTCTAAATGTAGTGGAAAATTAGTGGAATTATTTCAGAACAAAGCATTTTATTGAAGTTAATTCCCTGTATTTGAAGTAATAAACATTTATTATCTTCATTTCGAAAGTAATAAAATAATCATAATCATGTAGATCATGAAGAAAATAACAAGATTATCCAAAAGAAGCTCTGATATGTCAAATATTATGAAGATCTCAAGTAATAAAACATAATTGAAGTATTATTTTTACTAAATCAAATTTCGTTTATCAGGGTGTTTATTAATTTATTTTTTTCAACGGTGTTACATTAGTGAATCCATTTTTCAGAAATGTCAATCTTTACTTGTTGTTTTAAAATGAGTATGAGACGAAATATTCACGCAGAATTTACTGCAATAATCAATTGAACAAGTTTATGAATGGCAGTTCAGTTAGAATCCTTCAAATCATGAGATGACTGGGGACACTTGATTTGTGAGATATCTACAAAATTATATCATAATGATTCAGTCACTCGAATATTTTATATCTGAAAATATAACCAGATAAAGCAAAAGTGGTTTTGACCTTTCACTTAACAAAGTATTTTTGTTGGTTGTTAGTGTGTCGAATAGACTCTTGAATTGGTTAACAGGAATGAAAGGATAATTGACACAAAAAATAGTACTCAAGCAAAACAAAAAATATTATTAACCCTTCAAATAAATTAATGAATGAGTAGGAAAAACTTATATTATTTTCAAAACTATAATGAAGCAATAGATAAATATTTAACATTTTCAAAGGAATCGAGCATTTGAAAATGCCATACTGGAATGAGTTTTTCACTTTTCATAATAGAAAATAACATTGATATTTGATAGAAGCTGAATATTTTAGGTGAAGTAAATAATGATGTTCATGTAGCAGATATATTGTCAGGCCTTCATCAAGCTGCAAATCGTTTGACATTTGTAGAAACAAATATTTCAAAGAAATAAGAATTTGAATATACCGAGAGGGCTTTTTCTAAAAATAGAGTGGAAAATTAGGTTCTACAAATGAACAGAATGAGTAATGAAATTATATTAGATTTTGTTTAAACCCAAACACATTTTCAAATGTTAACAAAATAATTGAAATAATAGCCACCTTCCGTATTGGTGCTTGATTATACTCGTAACTATTCGGCATTCGCATTATTGTTTTCTTCTCAGTTACCATGATTCTTTCAGAATGATTTCAGGTAACTTATTTTTGTGTGAAATGAAACCATCCATCACAGAATCTATTTCGTAGGATTATGTTGATGACGCCTGCAACAATTCAAGTCCTTGGAAATAACACTTATTCTCCAAGATTAAGTAAAAGAAATTTGAATAGTTTACAAATTTCGACATATTAGATTGGAAAAACTGAACCCTCCTATTATCAATTATCGTCACTCTTTGTATTTTTCTCATCATCATGTATAATTTCAATTGAAAAAGAATACTCGTTTGAATTACAACGTAGATATCTCATAACTAGGTCGACTCTCTTGTTGTTTTATAAAATCCACAATCAACCATCACTGAGAAATAAACGGAACAGTAAAACCATGGAAATTAAAGTTTATTTTGATCGTACAGTTAGTAAACACTAACGTTTCCTGATACGTTGCAATGGTGTGCAAATTCATGCCCCTGTTATTCAAACTTTATATTATCAAGCTAAGGGGTAATGGATGAAAACTTGGTTAGTATAGATAGATAGATAGACTTTTTGGCTATTTCACACAATGGTTTACAGCACGTCACATAGTACAAAAATATTGAGAGACAATATGTAAAAATGTAAAAACAATCAGGTCATTCACAAATCCAATGTGAATCACTATATACTTTCGCACAAGCACCGGTCTTAGAGCGCCTTAAGGTTTATCCTGTAGTGCTTGTGTTTTGTCCTTAAAAAATATCGTTTAAGTCGGTGCGGCTTTACCTCTTGCAGTGTCCTGTGACACAGTGACACAGGGCGGGAACATACCGGAACGGGAACATGACGTGAAGTTTAGTTTCTCTTTCTATAGTTTCTCATGGCGTGTCGCGCAGCAAGGCAGGCAACGGGCAGGCACATGCCGTCCGTTGCAGGAACAGGAACAGGACGCCCCATCCCCGTAAGAAACTATAGGAAGAGAAACGAAACTTCACGTCATGTTCCCGTCCTGTGCTGTCCTGTCGCATGTTCATGGAACTTATCCTTGAAACTGCCTCATTCTCTGTCAGTAACAAATTTGGTAGCAATTCGTGTAGGGAATTTTGAGAGAACTAATTTATTGCCAACACTGGTTCATTTATTATTAACGGCGGTACATATGGTATACATCAAACTGGATTAAATACATTGTATTCCTTTGACATATTCTATAACATAACTCCATTTGCCATTTGGAGTGGTGGTTATGTCTCCGGTTAGGTTCAGAACGTTTCTCTCCTTCTGGTGTTGTTGACAAGTGAAAAGGTGTTCCACTGTTAGGTCCATGTTGCAATTTTCACATATACTTCGAGCTTCCTTTTTTTAGTAAATGTTGGTGAGGGAGGCGGGTGTGTCCAATTCTTAGGCGACTCATAGTTATTTGGTTTTTACGACTAACGCCAGCATAATTTTTTTTTCCATGTTGGAATTTATTTTGTGCAGTTTTTTGGTGGTTGAATTTTGCCATTTCTGTTTCCACACAACGTTCATGGAAGTTTTTATTTGCCGATATATATCTGTGTGCAGTGTTTTTTCGATTGTCACTGAACTTGTGTTTGAGAGGGCGTTACGTGCCAGCGTGTCGGCTTTCTCGTTTCCTGGTATCCCGATGTGTGATGGTATCCAGATTATATTGACTTTTTTCTTCTTGGTGAAGTTTGAATAGCTCGATCTTAATTTGTTGTAAGAGAGGATGGTTAGGGTAAAATTGGCGGATTCCCTCTATTGCACTCAATGAATCTGTGAATATTACAGAGGTAGTTTCTTATCAGTTGTAATGGAAGTTCTCCTGCCTCAACGTACAAACTTTCCACTGGATTAGTTCGAAATGTTCCATAGGCTATTCTTATACCAGCATAGTAAACGCTATCTAATAGTTTCAATACTGTTTTTCTGGCACTTGAGTACACTTTAGCTCCGTAGTCCAGTTTTGATCTCCCTGTTACTTTATACAAGTGTATGAGGGTTGAGTAGTCTCTACTCCACGAGTAGCTAGCTAGTGTTTTAGTTAGTTGAGACTATTTTGACATAAGTGTTTGCGTTTCTCTATATGTTAACAACGAATTCCAGTTTTTGATTGTAGAAATCTAAGGATGGAATTTGAGCATTGGAATTTTGAGTTTTTTTGGCAGAAAACTGAAGTCCTGTTCGCTTAGACTATTCTTCAAGATTTCCTATGGCATGTTGGCTGAATTTGGTTGATGATTGCATATTTTTGCCATTTGTATATAAGACTCAGTCGTCAGCATATATGTTAGCTTCAATCGGGGCTACAATATTTTTCAGACTATCGTTTATGGCAAGTAGGAACAGGATGACATTCAAAGATGAACCTTGTAGAGTGTCATTTTCTTGTGCATTAAGGTCGGAGAGTACTCCATTGGCTCTCACTCTGAAAATTATATTTTTCAGAAAATTTTGTATGGATGCCAAGATGTTTCCGTTTATTTTCCAGCTTTTCAGTTGTTTAGGGACTTTATATTTCCACACCGGCTCATATATTTTTTTGATGTCGAAAAAGACTGCTATTAGGTTTTGCTTATTCGCAAATGCTTCCCTGATATCTGCTTCTATATTCACAAGGTTGTCAAGAGTGGATTTGTTCTTTCGGAAACCACTTTGTTCAGGAATCACGAGATCTTTCTGTTTTAAGAAATATATCAATCTTGCAATAATTATTTTTCCAAGCACTTGGCACACAGAAATATAGGCCTGTACGAATGTGTATCGGTTTTGTTCTTATTTGGTTTCAGTATCGGGATTATAATTACTTCTGACCAGCTGGGTGGGAACTGGTGTGAGAGGACAATTCTGTTCATCGTATTGAAAAAATGTTGTTTTCCTGATATAGAGAGTCTTTTTGAAAATATATATGGAATCACATAATGTCCGAGGCTAGAATCGTTAATTTTTGAGAGTGTATATTCCTTTTTAAAAATTTCCATAATAACCAACTTCTATAGAAACCTTTTCGCATTTTGTCATTTTGTAATTGTTCATATATCTGTGTCGAAGATCTGATTGTGGTTGTGAAATTGGTTGTGGTAATTGAAATCGATGACATATTCGTCACATGTCAAACAATCCCTTCTGATCTCATTTTGTGTTTCTTTTACGTGAGATCGCTAACGGTGATAATTAGTTCAATCATAAATAGTCCAGCAAAGTTATTCTGTTAATTTTGTAGACCTGCTGAGAACCCTGATTTGGATATTGAAGTTGTAGATAGGATAACATAGGATTTGTTACTATGTTGTATTAATGCCGTTTGACTACATTCTACTAGACTTGTATTCAATCATAGAGAATTACCCTTAAAAAGTCATAGCGAATTGGAATTGAATTTTTTTCATTGGATATCAAAAGTTTAATAGAATCCGTTTTCAGTATCTGAGAAACTATCTAATACGATAAAATAAATTATCACTTTTTTGTTTAAAAATGTTTCTACTATATTTGTCAGATCTCTCACGTACATAAATGAGAACAAAATGAATTACAAAATTTTGAAATTAGTTTTCCGGCCATATTGCAGCCAGTCAAGTAGATTCGGTAACAATGCCATAGCATGAGAGTAATCATACAATTTCATACGTTTCATACTATACTATAGTATACTATATACTATACTATAGTATACTAGTATACTATATCAAGTATGAAGATGAGAAAAAAAGTTTTTGTATAAATAAACTTTAATGATGAATGACATTCCTTGAGTTCATGTATCAGTTGAAAAAATATTCAGTAATGGGGAGTTATTCAATTCTATTTGGTCTTTCAGTAAATGACTCGAATTTTTAAATCTATTTATTTCTAAACATTCTGAAAGATTGAGTATCAAACTTTCATCTTTCAAACGTAACACGTCATAGTCGTGATTGAACTCATGTCCTTCTGCTAGAGCTAGAAGATTGTATGTGAGTGTGAAATAGGTCCTTCCATTCAAGAAACTACTTCAATACTCTTTACTTCTCTGGGGGAATGTTTTTCCTGTTTGAACAATATAAAGTTTCGGACAAGAACTATAAGCCAACTCTGATACTCCTGATATATCCGACACTGAATTTTTCTCTTTCAATAAATTTGCCTAAAATATTAATTGCTCTGTAACCAACTTCCAAGCCTTTCTTTTTCAAAAATGAGCGATGTTATTGGTGAGTTCTCCAAGAAATGCCCTTCAACCCACCAATAATATCGCTGGTTTTTGGGAAAGAAAGGCTTGAACATGCCTACAGAACATATGATCTGAGCAAATTTATTAAAAATGATAAAAACAAAACTTCAGTGTCAAATAGATCAGGGGTTTATGAGTTGACTGGTGGTTCTTGTCCAAAACTTTATATTGGCCAAACGGGGAGAACATTTTCCCAAAGAATTCAAGAGAATGGAAGTATTTTCTACAATGAAAATATCAATTCCACATTATCTTGTATCAGAAGGATGTGCGTTCAATCACGACTATAAGAAGAAAAAAGTTTGAACCTCAATATTTCAGAACGTTTAGAAATAAATAGATTTGAGAATTCGGGTTATTGCCTAAATAATCAAATCAATCAAATCATCAATTAAATATCTCCCTGTTACTGAATATTATTTTCTAATGTGTGCTACGTGAACTCAGGTAATTTCAATCATTACATTTTTATTCAAATTAGTTTGTAAAATTTATTTTCCTATATATGGGTCGGTATATATAATTGAAATCTTCAGAATGGGGATAAAATAGTGTTCAAAATATAAGATAAACATGAACTATTGTTTTATAACATATAGGAGACACACCCCAGTTTCGCACAGATAACCTCGTCGCCTCGACTTCGCACGGAAATTATCGTCATATTTCAACCAGTTCACAAAAAATAATGATGAATTATTCACATGAACCTTTCCCTTGAATCAATGATGAAAGCCACCTGAAAATCCGTTCGGTAGTTTTTTTGTTTGGTTCAGTCTAAAAGAACATTAAAATCAGTTTGGATTTTTTACTAGCTATTAAAATGGATAATATGCTCGTTCCTAGTATTCAAATTTACCTTTAGATTGTTCTATTTCTCACACACTGCTGGTAAGGCACTATCGACATCATTCACTGCATACCCTAAATAAACCCCTAGAGTTTCGACATGTGTACGAGTAATCCCTTATTTGAAATTTTTCCTATTCGTTTTCAGTCACATCACTCGTCACTTACGCCGGAGAAAGATTCGATTTCATCCTTGATGCAGATCAAGAGAAGGGTCTCTATTGGATTCGATTCAAAGGATTAATGGACTGCGACGAAAGATTCACAAAAGCATTTCAGGTGGCTGTATTACAGTATGACGGATTAAACGCAACTATAGATGACTATCCAGAAGATATCGTTACCTATGACAATGCTCACAGGGATGGAATCGTAAGTTTGTACATAATTATTTCTAATAACAAGATCAAAACTAGTCAATGCTACTCATATTTTTGAGTACAGAATATCAAGTTATCACAGTTATATGGATTAGTATAGTGCAGTGTAGTGCAATTGGAATATGTTAACCAGTTTCACTTACAGCACTTATTGAGTTGAATGGTGAAAAAAACGTATTCTTCTTCAGATCGAAAATCAATACCGTCAAAGTATTGACATACTGCGGATGTACAGCGGAGGGTATGCGGTAAACATTTTTTTGTATACATTGAACAAAATACTGATGTACAACATTATAATGCCATTTATGTATCACGTTTCCTCTATGGTGATAAATCTCAATTTCCGGTGTTTTATGAATTTCAAATAACCTGAATCACATCTACGCTTAGAAAGTACTTACATCAATGTGCCTCACTGCCACATATTACGAGGCAAACGCTAAACCAAGTACACCACAGACCTTCATAACAGGAAGATGCTAACAGTTTTTGCCTTCTGAATAATGGGCTTGTTTCATGCTACGGAAAATGAGACTGGTTAGGGGTACATTATACTTATCAAGCCTAATCGGTCCCAAGATCTCTTTATATTTGCAAAAAAAGAACAATTCGAAAAGCAAGAATTTAAATTGGCCGCGTGTCTATTGACCAATGAAATTTATCGTGTTTAGAGCGGAGTTGCCAAGTGTTTTGGTTTTTAATATCCAATCACAGATCTGATGATCCAATTTGACAGACGCCATTTTTGTTGTTATTGTTGTCAACTCGGTATGAATGCAAGTGTTACAATTATCTAATTGAAGAACGTTTTTTTTCTAAAAGGTAGATTTCGGCGGATGCCTATTTTGCTGCATATTCCGTGTCATTAGTTTACATTCTGAAAAATATTTTTTCAGGTTATTTTTGGATTGAATTTTACCATAACTACCACCAAAATGATTAAAATGTTTCATACTTTCGATAAAACACAAAGTCTGAAATGAATGTCATATGAATAAAAGGCACCTACTAAATATACCACCTACCGTTTCGATTTTTCATTCTTCATTTCAGTACCAATGTATTGCAAATTTTTCAAGTGAAATTCATCGATCATTTTAAAATCGAATCTTGGTAAGTTATCGGGGTCAGCTTTAACAAAACTAGGGCCAACATTCATTTTGAAATTATTTTAACAAAAATACGAATTTATGTGTGGAAACTACTGACATTGTCGCATACACTACAGAGGGCGCTGGCTGACTGGACGACGATACGGCTAATATACCAGTAACGTTGAACTTCTTATTTTTGGTGGATGATATGAATGCATAATTGATTTATTTCATTAGGGTTCATGAGCATTTGAAAACCATTTGAAAATACAGCTCGTTGAATTCTATTTAGATATAACTTGTACTATATCAGTTATCAAGGCAAATATTATTGCCCATTTTTATGCTTAATCTGTGGATTCGAGCGATCTTATTATTGTATATTCATTTGTTTGCTGGCTTTATTCTTAAAAAAAATTGAATGGATAATTACAGAAAATTTTAATTTATTTCAATTTATTTAATTAAATTTTAATTTATTATGAGTAGTTCATTTTCTCAGGAAAATGAACTACCCATATCACAATTCATTGGTTTATTTGGCATTGAAATTGTATATAATATCGGATCTATTCTGCTTGCTTTTGCAACATTGAGTTTCAACTTTTTCTTAGCTGACAACTCACGTAGGAACAATTCGTTTTTTCATCGAGTTTAGTTTGTGTGTGTTTTAGAAGTGTTTTAGAGATATATTTGAATATTAATATGGTGCATTCTTGTGCTGATTTTAATTGTGCGGAAAGGCACAAGAAAATAGAAAGC
>WOGR01010442.1:0-10920 GCA_015342045.1 Leptinotarsa lineolata
TTTGTATCAAGATGGAGTAGTAGAAAGCCAAAAACTTTCTTTCCAAAAAGATTAAACACTCCTAATAAAATATAACCCCTTCAATCTATACAAGGCGTATAATGAAATTCAGGAAGCTATCAAGAGCTAAACGTCCTGTGTCATCATAAACATAGCCTAAGGGTAGAATTTTCTCTTCATACTTTCATAGAATCATCTATGTGACATTTAGAAACACCCTATATAAAAACTAATTTTTTTTAAGGAAAAATAAGTACCTGATTCAAATATGAAAAGGTATGTATTGTAAATCCATCCTCAAATGCAAAAATTTGAATATGTTTAGTATCACAAAATACTCGAGAGAATATCAGAAAAATCGAAGAAAATGCAATTTTGAAACGAAAAACGGGATTTGTTGAAGTTTTTTAGTAGGAAAATTTTCCTGGGCTTGAATTCTCTATCTGGATCAAAAAATACAGTGAAAACGTCTTTGTTTCATTACAGTAATGAAAATACTGAACCAAGTAAGGGGCTAACTTTCGTTAGAAATGACCTTGATTCTGTTGTTTTATTTCATTTCGCTACAATTTCTGCAGCGGACTTTTCAACCATGGAAACTCATTGGAATTCAAGCTGAAATATCAAAAATTTCCCTTTTCCCAAAAGTTAATACTTCATTAACTTCCCATAACATTGAACTTCATACTGTTTAATTTCGAGAATATTCATTTCTTTGTGTCTGAAAGAAATGAACACCAGTAACCAATCTTGCAGCCGCAAACATGAATATTTCCAGAGGAAATTAATAATTCATAGCAATTCTTGTTACCCCTGATATAAAACTTTACTGGCGACCATGTTTGTGAAAACCGACACTTCCCTCATTTCAAGAGGGCTTTCACTTTTATTCTCTCGAACGCTAGATTTGTTTTCTCGGAATATTGAAGGAAACCTGCAATTTCGATCCCTCTCTCATTTAAGCTGAAACCATATTTGTGTGTTCCTTAATCTTGAATGTTATTAAAATATGTCTTTTCCGAGAGTTCGACAAAGTAGCGTGGATTTCCGTTGTAAATGGGGAGTTATAATGCTTTGTTGACTTAGAGAACTTCAGTTTCTTTCTTTGGTTTGATTCCCATGTTTTTGTTTGTCGGTTCCAGAATGCATTCACTTGATCTGGAACGGAGTTAAGTAATCTATTATGATATATACTTTCAGAAGATTTTGCTGGTTTTGTAACCTCTTTGTCTGAAGTTCAAAAATCAAGAATTATGTTCATCAAAACAACATAATAAAATCCACTTGCCCATTTCTTTCAAATCTTTACAGCTTCATGAGTTCATTACTTTCCCTCACTCATCTTTTTTGACACCCATTGTAACAATTTTGTTAGTTATACTAGTTTCAGAAGATTCTTTGTTAGATGTTAGAGCATCCATATGCAAAAAAGGACAAGAAAAATCTTCCAAATAATAATAGACCATCAGTTTATCCAATATCATATACCCATGATTTGACACCAGTTACGACCCAATTGAGCAAATCTGGATCGCCTTCGACGTCATTCAACAATTCCTGAGCGATGCTCATGCGACGATTTTTTGGTCAGAATTCAGCAATTTTAGAACGAACTTCGCTGCCAAACGCTTCACACCCAAATTTTTTGACTCTGACTTCGATGCCATTGCCATATACCTATGATTCGTTCACCAGTTATGACCGACTCATCCCTACTATTGCAAAAATACTTGTAAAACTAGTTGTAGAGACTCAATGAATGTCTCCTTCGCCATAACATTATAAGGAAAAATAATTTTGGATTCCAGAGCAATAAGAGCACACCTGTTTGAGGTGTATTCCAATATGAATGATGAAGATGCTGCTGCAGCAGTGTTTTGTGAGCTTACAAAAGCGTTTGACTACATTGATCATAAAATACTGCTACGTAAGCTGAATATCATTGGATGTAGGGGATAACACTAAGGTGGTTTGAGTCGTATTTCAATGGTCGCAGTCAGATTGTAAAAACGATTAAATGTTCAAACAGTATTGAAATATATACTGGTGTACCACAGGGATCGGTTCTCGGTCCTATATTGTTCCTGTTGTATATTAACGATCTGATGAACATTAGTATATCTGGAACATTCAATCTTTTCGCTGACGACACCACTATATTGTGGCATAGTAAAGGTATAGAAATACTCAGTTAGACATTAGATCATGATATACAAAACTCAAGTCTTGGTGTGATTCCAATCTACTCTCCTTAATATCTCTAAAACAAATATTATGACTTTCAAATGTTCACTTCAGAATTTATCTGTAGCGACCGGTATCATTGAGAACAGGGAGTGTACTAAATTTCTGGGACTGTATATAGACGGTGGACTGAAATTCGATACTCACATCAGAAAGATGAAAAGCAAAATTTCCACCGGCTGTTTCAACCATTGTTTGTTTTTTTCAATCAGTGTTTTTATACTTTAGTTTATATCATGTTTCATCTATATTTTTATATTCATAGGACATTTATGTACTTTTTTATATTTATTTACTAACTGTGTCAACAAGATTTTTTCTTTAGACAATAAAGTATACATAATAAGAATAATAATAACTATTCTTGTTTAAATTCATCCTTTCAAGTGGTGTATCTTAAAAGTTATGTACCATGTAGCTTCACCCCATTGAAACTTTTTTGAAGAAAATTTATTGCTGACCATTATCGACATACAACTACTTTAATCATTATGTGAAAGTACCTTCAATTGCTAATGAAAAATTGAGCTGTCTCTAAATCTACCGACCATCTTCCACTGTTAATTTTATCTTGAACATGGCTAGGTTCATTTAATTTTGATGCAGTTCCACAAACCGTAACTAGTTTCCCATTAAGAAACCGATAACATCGAACTGAAAATGTCACGAACTTCTGCAATACTAATCTCCCTGAGATAGTGTCTCATTATGTTAAACTTTTAGTGATTTCATTCGACGAACTCCGTAATAAAAGCCCGCTTCAACTATGTAATATTTTGAAAGCAGAGCTCAAAGCGCATTTATAATTCAACACCAGACAGCACTGTTTCGACCCGCCACAATTCTCATCAGTGGTGCTAGGCAGGGTCACAAATACATTGCTGGACTCACCCGTCTTTGAAGGACACGCCAACTATGGATTGACAGATAACTCAATACTTAAATATCGAAGATATATTCACAAAAAAGTAACAATCTAAAAATGTAAAATATAAACTAGTACGCTACGGAATGTTTCTGGAGCACACAACTATATAACAGTGAAGGATACTTTAGGATATAAAATTAGAATTGAACTTGCTACTATCTTATCTAAACAATTACCAACTTAAATTATTCAATGATTGTCTAAAACGACTATAAAAGACACCAAAAATACTGATGTTTTTGTCATCCACTAACTTTTGAGTTATTTCCAAACATACACCCGTTTGCCATAATTTGTATGATGGAAGTGTATATGAAATAAATGGCTGTGTGTAAGATTGCTGTTCGGAACATTAATGTTGACAGGTTCAAGTAATTCAGGACAAGTCATTAGTCCATTGAGCAGCTTGAATGCATAGCATAGATCTGCGTGAATTCTTCTGGTTTGCAATAGTTTCAACCCCATTTCTTGTTATATACTCGAATAGTCATGGTACTGTATTTGAAGACCTAACTTGAAAGAACAAAAAATTATACTGTCAAGTAATTTTGGAATAGATGACTGGCTGCAATTTTGTATATTTTCCCTGTCACCCGAATTAAAAATTGAAATGATGAAGCTGTGTTTCCAACAATTTGGATAAACGGCCTGGTCAAGAAAATTCTTGAAGAGAAGGTACAGAGGATGAGTAATGGAGTATATACAATTTTTCAGGAAAATATTTGGAATTCCGTCAGAACCTGAACTGAGTTTGGGGAGGAATTTTTGAAATTTTATGGAAAATCATCGTAGCTGATATACTAGGATTAGAAATATATGAGTTAATATTCAAACAAGGATGATCGTCGAACTCACCATGAGAATTGTCGTAAACTGTTAAGGACTATTCAGCAAAACATTCTGCAATTTGTTCCTTATTTGTTGCAATAGAATTTTCATAATGCATTGTAGATGGGAAACTACGAGTTTACCGCTGGGTATCTCAATTTCCGAGATACTTACCTAATTTTGATTAAGATGAATGGGGTACTAAGCATTTAATACAGTGAAGAACGCATTAACGTCTGTTTTTGTAGTTAAATTTTTTTTTAATACCGTTTCGAACAAATATGTGTTTTTTGTGATTTACATCAACAAAATAATATTTTGTACAGTTTATTTCCCTTCTGCATGCTAGATTTAAGACGTTCTGGTATTTGTTTTGAATTTTCTATTCGTAACTTTGGGTAAAGTAGTTCAAATCATGATAAGTTACGACTTTTTTATCCATCATACTGCTTGTTCAAGTTGCCATTTTCTCTTTCTACTTCTATTGAAGTTTTGTCATTGAAAAACAGAGAACTGGCAACTTCTGTGAAGATCATGCAACATTTTTCCCATAGCACCAGTTTTATTTCCAAAAATTATATGCAGAAAAACGATGGACGAGTTTGTTGCAGCTTTCGTAAAAGCTGCAATTTGAACATATTAATAATTTCGACAGAGCAAGTTGATGAAAAAAATTCAAAAATATTGTATATTTCCACAACTTATATTCTTTTAAACATCTCATTCCTATGTTTATAGCTTATTTCTGGACATCGGGAGATGATCAAAAACCAAATCCTACAACTAAAGTATTAGAGCTTATTCAAGAAACACTTTATTTGTGAAATTTTCACTTTACAGTTCTATAAAATCGCAACACGTATTTTGCCATACAATGGCTTCTTCAGGCGTGCAAAGACACGCCTGAAGAAGCCGTAACATGGCGAAACACGTGTTGCGTTTTTGTGAAACTGTTTAGTGAAAATCTCACGATTAAGTGTTTCTTGAATACATTATGGATTTTTATCAAAAATAAATTAAAGCTTTCTCCATCATTCCAGCCATAATTGATCCAAGTTTTTCAAAATTCAAATATGAAAGTGGTTTTCAAAACTGCTCGTACATTTCAACAAGTGTTGAGCAACTCGAAAAATAAGAGGACGGAAGAGAAAAAGTTTGTGTTAACAGAATGAACTGTGAGAATTGCGATAAAGAGTATGTTGGTCAAACGAAGCGGACTACAATAGCCCGATACAAGGAACATGTTTTACATATTTGGTTTCAGAGACCAGAGAAATCCAGTGTTGGTCAATATGCTTTGGAGAATTTTGTTTACTCTTTTCGAGCAATAATTACAGAAATAGTTCATATGAACGTGTTCCATCAATAACTTACAATTGAATCATTGTACGCCACTGTTTTCCTATATGTTTGCTATTTCTATCAGATTTATTCATTACGTAATAAGTTCAACATTTTCCGTGCAATTCCAGCCCCTTGTTACTGATAACAAACACGTGGTTTAATTAAAATCGGCGAAATTAATTGTGAGTTATTGATTAAAGAACAATATTTTTAGTAAAACTTTGCCCCCTTTTACTGTTAGGACACACGTTAATATTAACGTTTTTTCATAACATATGAGGAGTAATCAACACCTGAAATCAATGACATCATTTAGGATACACCCTGTATAAACAAGTAATAAAATACAGTAACAATAATAACTGGTGCACCATATGTTCCAAATTCCACATGTCAAATTCTTTTCTAACATTTATTTGGCATAAAAATTAACTGTGTTCCAAAAAATAACGATAGGTATTTTTATTATTCTTCACTAATGAAAATTATTAGAAACAATGGAAAATATTCCCTTCGATACGTCACTAACAGACGAAGCATACCCATTTCCTTTCCTCGTGTGCATACTGTAAAATGAGAAATGAAAATTTTCTATGTTTTTTACCACTTTTATTCGTAACTAAAGTTACTGCAGTTTCTTTCTATGAGGACATTTTCAATGTTTATTTGAAGGTGAATGACAATGTTTGTTTTCAATCTTTCACATTAGTTTAATGTTTTTGGTTATTGATTTAATTTAATACATTTACATTTATATATACACCCTTTGTCAACAAGATGTTATTCTTCGACAATTAAGCATATTTTGATTTTATTTGATTCACTAATTAGGTAAACTTAAGGAACAAATTTTTAAATATGAATTATACCTTCAAATGGATAAACTTTCATGCAGCAACAAAGCTTGCTAATATCAAACCAAGCATAAGTTATTAATAGTCTCAATTGGGACTAAACTAGTTGTTTATTCTGTTTGTGAAGATGGAATGTTCATTATAACTGGAAAAATAACTGAAGGTGCAATTAGGAATCGTAGAATATTTCGTCTTTGATCCCTTGCTGCTGTATTATGCATCAAGGGAGAAGTAGGAGAAGAAAGAGGGAATTTTCATCAGTTGAATAAGCCCTGAAAAATAAGTACCTGTTGCTGTTATTGGAGAAATATTTAACACTTTGCCTCTGGTCTGGAATTCTAGTCACACAGGCCTGTAAAGCTAGGCGCAAATTGAACGCGTTTGGGGTGACACAGCACAGCCCGATGTTTTGTAACTCATGAAAACGAATAGAACAGCGCAAGTTCGCACCCGGACACAAAGTGTCGCGACTAGCGTGACACGTGCCTCGCGTGGCACAGTGGTTGAGGCACAGTTTGTCTTGCCAACTCTTTCGCGTGTTGCCTATGGCTTTGTATACTCAACTCAGCAGGAATAGGTTGTTGGGTAAGACATCTCTTCAAATCAATGCCTTGTAGGATCATCCCATGCACTTCTACAAATTGGTTTTGATTCATTCGGAAGTAATGACTAGAATCACCATCACTCATCTTTGATATCACATTTTTTCCTTTCCAAGAGAAAATTTTTGTTGGGTGATTTTACTTTATTATAACCGAGCAAACAATAAAGCAAAAGTTCTTCTTCAGCATCATTGCCGGATTCTGATTCCGAACTCAATACGACATAGCGGTATGATTGCCACTTCGAAACTGCGTTCAATTTGCGGATCATCCACGCTACGCGTGTGACACGTGCTGCTCGTGCAGGTCAGCTTACACGCGCTCAATTTGCGCCTAGGTTAGGTTAGGTTAGGTCAGTAGTGAGTGAGTCTATTCAACCCTCCACCGCAACCCACGAGGGTTTATTGTGGCTCACACCTATTCAAAAATTTGCGCCTAACCTTAATATGATAAGTTGCTCACTCATTCGCAAGGAAGATCGCCTGCAAGCGTTTTCACCGGACCGGAACCTGTCATTGGCTTCGCCAAACAAATACTAAATCAGCTTCGTTGAGAAGCTGGACATGTTTGGCGCGAGCAACAATGAACCCTCTTGGGTTGCAGTGAATGATCGATTAGACCAAGTCACTTTGGACCTACCTGTACCTAATCTGGCGGTTTTGTTGATGTTTTCTCACATCTATCTATACTAATATAAATGTGAAAGTTTGTGAGGATGAGTGTACTTATGTTTGTGGCTCTTTCATGCCTTAAAGACTGAAGGGATTCAGATGAAACTTCACATAAATACAACTTATACATCAGAATAACAGGCTACAATTTACAGAGGTTTTGTGTAATTTTGGTCATAATATAAATATAAGTATTGAGTAAGTGGGAAAAATTCTTGCTCCCTGAGAGCTATCATGGCGTGCACTGCCTATACGTATCAGAAAACAACTACTTCCCTGGCTAATACCACGAAGGGCGTTGGATTATATACGACAAGTGGACAAATGGAATAAATTCATTATTTCGGTTACTGTACATATTTTTTAAAAACACGTCAAATTTAAATTATAATTTGACATACTTCAAAGAAAAAATGCTACCCCTACCTTCAACCCCCATCGAATGACAGGTGCAACCCCCAATTTTTCAAATTGTAAGTTGGGATTGGGATATATGGTTTGAAAGGTGTTTGAAAGCGTGTTTTTTTAATTTATTAAACTATTATTTATTTTTCTGTGATTTAGTTTTCTCTCCTTCTAGCCTAGAAGTAAAATCAACAGTACCCTTTCGGTACATGTTGTTTCTAGCCTCATTAGTAGTTTTATAGATAATTATTGTACTTATTTAAATATTATGAGAAACTACAAATGAATTATTATCATTATCTTTATTAAGGTATAGAAATTTTTGTTATTAGTTGATGGTCCAAAAATGTGTGCTCTCGTTAGTAGAGCAATATATTCGACTCGTTATTCCACAATAAAAAAGGGTTGGGGACAATGTGGATTCCTGGACAACAGCAGTTATAGTAAAGATGTCCGGAAAATCATCGATTGGTATTTGTGAGACAATAAGGTCCAAATTTATCATGGAGAAGTACAAGTATTCAATTGATGAAAAAATTATCAAGAACTTTAATACTTCCGCAATACCTACTTATGTCACTGGCTAACATTGCTGTCGTTTAGTGTTATTTTTGTATTATTTTGTTGTATTTGTGGAGTCGATTTCTGAAAAATCTTCCAATGCTTCTCTTCCTTTTTCAGCATGCTTAAAAATAACTTATTTTTCAGATAAATCTGTAGTTCGAAATTTTTTACGTGGAAGCAAACACAACATGGACAGGGCTAAGCAGAAGTTAGAAGATCATTTTAAGGCCAAATCGTACTTTCCTGAAATATTTACTCGTCGAGAAGTCTCAAAAGATCTAATCGATACTCTTAATGCAGTGTAAGTATTTTACTAGAGAATTGTATAAATACAAAGTGAAGCACCCATAACATAATGCACTATAAACCCATTATTGCAATAATACAGTATGATTGTGATAATGAGTTTAAATATGGATTTTCATCAACTATCGGCCAGGTCTATTCAATTAATGATGCACTATCCCAATGTTAATTGTATTCAATAAAAATATTGCTGGATCTGATTATTCCTGTTAAGGAAAAATTTCTGTACAGATATATACAAGTGAGTTTCATTGGTGTTCAAGAAACACTTCATTATGAGATTTTCACAGTTCAACAAAAATGCAACACGTGTTTCGTTATGCAATAACTTCTTCAGGCGTAGCTAAAGTGTTCCTTGAATACGTTAAGGAGTATCGGCCGATTTCATCACATATGTTTAATTTGTGTTTGTTTTTCTTTTTAGCAAAATGACTCCTCTCTCTAAGTTAACGAAGGATGGCAGCAGAATATACATTCTGAAGATTTCAGAGACAGACAGCGACAAAATTGATTTTAATTTAATACCGAAAGCGTACTTCATGATATGTAAGTAAAAACTGTACTGCTCTGGTTGAGTTACTGCAGGTAAGTAGAGAGTAAATTTAAAACTGGAACATCTGGTGTAAAACAAATATTTTTGTCCTAGTGACGCCAACTTGGTTAATGAAACGCGCTTCGAGAAAAAAGTTATCTTTGTGGTGTGTGTGAGCAGTGTTTGTTCAATTAGATAGTCTCAATAATATCTAGATGGAATAATAAAATTGATAGTCTTAGTGATATTAGTATCTCGTAAACGTTATACAAAGAGAGTCAATTTTGTGGTAAGTTGGACTTTTCGTTCAAATTCCTATGTCAAGTTATAAAGAACGTAAAGAACGTTCCCTGCAAGTGGCTGTCGATTGATATTTCTCGAATACTTTTACCATCAACGCTGGTGTTTCCCAAGGAAACATATTATCTCCAACCATATTTTTATTGTATATCAATGACTTATTGAAAAAAAACAAAGAATCCAATATATAGCTTTGCTGACGACAGCACACTTGTCTCGTAATTTCACTTGGATTCTAAGACATCGGCTGCAGATGCAAATCTTCACCGGCAGCAGGAGGTTGCATATCTTGATGAGGATCTAGAGGTATTGTCGAATTGGGGTAAAGTAACCAAGTTCAATTCAATGTCACGAAAACCCAGGCATCGCTTTCCGCTTCGATACATTTGTTGGAGGTCAAAATGGACACCAATATATCACTCGAATTACAAAGGATGCTTCTCAAAATCTTGGAATACTGTTCCGAACCAGAAAACTCTACAAACCCCAGCAACTTTTGATGTTTTATAAAGCTCAGATCAGACTTTCTTTGGAGTATTGTTTACATGTATGGAGCTCCGCCCCTAAGCATACCCTGAAGCTGCTGGATACGATCCAGCCTGATTGGAGACACGAACATCACTCGTAACCTTGATAGTCTGGAACATCGAAGAAAAGTTGGAGATTTCGAAGAAAAGTTGGAGATTTCTCTCTTTTTTATAGATACTTTCACGGGAGGTGTTCAAGTGACTTGGCACATTTGATTCCACCAGCGGTACATATCAGAAATACGCGACAGACTGTGCTGGCTGCTCATCGTTTTGAAGTTCAACTCAGTACACCCCGCACTTCACTGTTTAGGAACTCTTTCATTTAGAGAACTGCGTTCATGTGGAATAAACTCCATCAGAACGTTTTTTTTATGAATTTAATCTCTAGCGATTCAAATCCAATGTAAATTGCTACTTTCACGCAGGCACCGTTCTTAGAGCGCCTTAAGGATTTTTCTGTAATGCTTATGTTTTGTTTTCAAAAAACTCTTATCCTGCTCCTATATGAAATTTATTATTTTATGGATATTCACAATTTTATTCTTTTAAAGTCAGTATTACGTAAGTACCAACTTCCTTCTTTATAACTGATACAGCATAGTCAATATTGCGAGAGTAACCTCACTTCCTATTTACCTATGTATAATATATGTATATATAATATAATCAGTTTATGTGCCAAAACATTATTTTCCCTTCACTCTGAAAATCAGAGAATTGTACCCATTAGATACTTCAATGAATAAACTTTCACCTTTTATTTAAATGAAAAAAAAAAAACTCAAAAAAATAATAAATTGAAATCATACTTA
>WOGR01010443.1:0-10919 GCA_015342045.1 Leptinotarsa lineolata
ACAAATTATCTCGGAAACTGATCATTACAAAAATTTTCTTTTAACACAGTTGTGAAGGTATTCGAAAGACCTTTGAAACAAAGTGCCACTCGACCTACTTTCCCCATCTAAATAGTCTGAATAGTGTGAAAGGTGTCCCCCTTCAATTCGAAATCGACGTGTCCGAGCTTCATTTAAAAATCTTACTTTTCATATTCAAAAACGGCTCTGTTGAGTTTTCGTTGTTAGACACTGTATATGTTCATTAGCATACATAGGACTATGACATTTAATAATATCAACACTTACTTTCAGTAATTTTCCTGTTGAAAATCAATGTGTCCTACATGACCGACAAAAATCTTTTGGAATGCTTTGCGTACAACTCAAGTCATAATCTGGCACAATTTCTCGAACACTAATGCTACATAATTTTATCGTGTTAATTTATGGGATACAACGACTAAGTAAGTGTCTGATGAGTAAGATCAGGGATTCAGCTTGGTTTATGTTCTATGTCATTATCAGTTGCCAGAAAAAATGTCAAGGTGAACAATTTTGAAGTTGAAAATAACGAAACAGAAATTTCGGATAATCGCGATATTTGAATAAGAAAGTGTAAGGAAACAAAAGATGTTTGGTTAGTGTTTACATGAATATAAATATACAGGCTGGCCAAAAGAAAACTTCCTCAACATTTAAGTAATACGCAAGAATATGCATTTTCAACCTTCAACTGAAATTTTAATATTTAGGAAAGTCAATTCAATTTCTTCATATTGGTTGTTTCTGATTATATCTCATTATTACAGATGGCCTTATTATATTTCACGAAACAAATAAATTCTCTTAATTTTTTTACTTTCAATAGTGGATGGAGAATGACATGATGTAAATAATTCACCTATATTATCTGAATGAGTCTATAAATTTGAAACTGATTCCTAATGAAGGTAATAAAAAAAGTGAAAGAAACAATTGTAATATTTAACTATTCCAGTTGGTTGAGCTATCATATTGAGTATATGAATGCGTAGCTTATGCAGAGCAATTTGAGATTTTTATGTGTTTGTTTATGTAAGATGGACACTATAACCAATTTAGTTTCTGTAGGTTGTTGACTTTTTGATTAGTCATTGTATCCACAATTATCATTATTATTTTCTCAATGTTCACATTCAGTAGACATGAGTCTGAGGAATACGTTTTCATAAAAATCATCATGAAAATGTTTTCCATAGTAATGTGAGATGTTTATGATCAATGATTGGCCAATTCCATCAATAATCAATAAATTCGTTTACGGAAACTATACTATCATACTCTGTTTCTAAGCGATGATATTAATAATGAGAAGTGATCTGAAATTATTGTGTACTGATGTAATGATTTGAAATTATAGAGATTGATTCTTACCATTCTCAATGGAATGCACCTGGTTTTTCCTCCAGCGTACTGGACAATGGGTTCACAACAATCGAAGAACGGCTCTATCAAAATCACTTCATCGCCAGTGTCTACGTGTCCCATAATTGCACAGAATAACGCTTCGTAAGCACCTGTTGTTGTTATTATTTCTGTGTTGGGATTAATTTCTCTCCCTAACATTTTTGTGTACAGCTTAGCTAATGCCGATACTAGTCTAGGATGACCCTACAATAAGAAATCAGGAATCAGTGACACCTCTGCTTGCTTGTTGAGGACACTCACGTATCCACGAGTATACTGGTGAATCATATAATTTTCTCCTACTGAAACTTCACTTAAAGTTTGCATGATGTATTTTGGTGGTGGAAAATCTGGAAATCCCTGTCCTAAATTTATTGGTTTATAATCGGCTGCCAATTGGGCATATTCATTCCTGTAGAGAAGATACCAGACAAAAATATATTTCTGGGGTCATATTTTGGATATTCAAATTGAAAGAGGTGTATTTTAAGGAGTGACTAATTTTTGGCAAATAAAGGTTTTGGATTTCTACTTCTCTATCCTCACACAGAAAAAAGTGGGAAACTCCCTTTGGAGATTCCCATTTTTTTTTTCAAGAAGATGAAGGGGTAGAAATCCAACACCTTTCCTTTCCCTTCTCTTCCAATACTAGTTATTATATATTTCAAAAATATTGTTCACGTTGATGTAAACCTTCCTGATCAGTTTATATTTATACTCCCATGTACATTTTTAGTGTATATTTGAAAACTAAAACGTACTATACGACGTAAAATATGCCATAAAGTACCATCAGTTTTTTGTAAAGACTCAATAACAATGAATTGAAGGTGGTTTGTTCTCAGGGAAATCATTTTTGTGAAAAATTCTCTCCACTAAGTCTCTCCAAAAGTCTTTTGAAATAACTACTTTCACATGAACATCAAAAAACTTTCAAAGCAACTACTACATATTGAATCATAGAATAATTCAGTTTTTGCTCCAGACATTTGTTATACAATGAATGTGGGAAACTTCCGAAATAGAAAGACAAGAATTTTTTCTCAATGAATATCTCTTTTGTCTTGTAATATCATTAAAAAAGATGCTGATGAGGCAATTAATCAGGTATTTTATTCCCTAACTTTGAAGTTCACCATTGAGGATGACAATTTTTTATGTAAGTGAACTTTCAATATATTATATTGTGAAGTGTTCCTAGGATTGATATCTGTTTCAATTCTGTAATGAAAGTTTGAAGTACAAACTGGTCAAACTAGTGACTTCCGTATAATTCAATATTCATATAAAAGTAGTAATTTTGAAAGTGCATTTTCTTTGGTATAATTCAAATCTCATACGAAAGTAGTTGTTTCGAGAGGGTTCTTTCTTCCACTTCGTATCTGAAAATATTCTGTATACATGATCTGCACATCTTTGTGGAGAGTATATTTTGAACTCAATTGCTTTCTTTCTTCCTTTGCAAGTTTTCTACATGAAGGGAAATGAAGAAGTGAAAAGCCAAAAAGCTTTTTTTATCAAAAATTCAAAATAGTAATTCTTAGCATGGAACTAAAATCAACTCAACCCCTCACAAAATTAGTGTTACTGCAGAAAAATACAGAAATTTTATTTTTCATTCATAGATTGACCTACAGACGTATTGAGAAAATATAAAAATGTTCTGCTGCTGGACGAACTCAAAACATCTACAAATATTGCTGAATTTCAAGATTTTGATTTTCATGAGAATATATCGGACGGGATACAAACCTATAAATAGCTCATCCAAGAAATACTGATTGATGAGAAAATAAGTTCTCAAAACACCAAGGAGTCACAGGAAATAACCAACTGATAACATTAGAAGAGATTCGTCGGTATTGAACAAGAAATTCAAAGGAGTCGACCGAAGAAGTACTAAACTTACGTATACTGAGTGATAAAAAAAGTACTGCTAAATACTGAATAAAAAATCGATTAAAGTTCCAGATTGAAAATTTTAAAGAAGCACATGGAAGTAACGAAAATTTTTCACCAATATTATGTCGAAAAACCTGAAATCAATACTGAAAATACATTAGTATAGGTACTAGAAAGCAGTTCTCCAATATATGTAGACACCAGAATCGAATATGTTCATGAAACAAATACAGAGTGGCCACATTTTTAATGGAATTTAATTGGTAACTTTCAAACCATAAGAATTAGAAGGTCGGTCAATGAAGAAAAAGTTGCATTCATAGAAGCACTGTCAAGTAGTTCAAACGAATTAGGAATATCAGGGCCGGTTGTTGAGATAAAAGAAAAGTAATTTCTGTAATTTTGAGTTTTCTTTTTTTCCTACGTTATTTCAGAAATTAACAAAAAACATTACAGGCATTTTTTATTCGATAGTTAATTCTTCTTGATTTGACATAATCATATTTATAATCCAACGTTTCGTACTCTAATTGTTTCAATACGGACCTGCATATTTTATGACACGTTTCGACATAACTTTTCACGCCGATTTCAAAGATATGTGATTCTGAGAATGCACGAGAAGGTAATTCAAGGAGACAAAATAGCAAATATATAAGAGGGTTGAGTGCAAAGTCCATTTCATAAAATGATGAACATTTCGAACACTCACTTCTTAAATTTCCATTACTATCGAATCATCATCCAATTTTTCTCTCAAATAAATGATAGTTTCGTTCAATTATTATGAATTAGATTTTCTTGAAATATGTAAATAATTATTGCATGTTCCTCAATTTGATTCTGATACGTTCCATTCAGTTTGAGATGGGTAACTTGAAATTCTCATCATAATGTATCGCATGTTGTTAATTAAACTTGAAATAAATTCAATACAAATTCGAACCAAAGAAATTTGGATAAGGGTATAAATCACCTGAAAAACAACTATGAATGACATTATATGATATATCGTTAAATTCAGCGTGTAAAGTTATTTTAAAAATTGTCATGAAATATGCAGGTACGTATTGAAAAAAATGAGGTAGAGGGTGGCCCAGAGAGTATGAAACGTTGGATCTGGAATCTGATTACGTCAAATTGAGGAGAATCAACTATCAAATAAAAAATATCCGCAATATTTTTTGATAATTCTCGAAATAACGTGGGAAAATAAGAAAAATTGAAATGACAGAATTTACTTTCCTTATGATATCTCAATAACCAGCCCTGATATTCTCGATCCGTTTGAACCGCCTGACGGTACTCTCATGAATGCAACTTTTTTTACATTTGACCGACTTTCTAACTCTTATGATTTGAAAGTTACCAATACAATCCCATTGAAAAAGTGGCCACCCTGTATATACAATTTCGAATAAACTTCAAGGTTGAAGTCACAAAATGTATAGAGGGCATGATGTACAATCATCTCAAGAACACACTTGATCTATACAAATCTACCTCCAAATCGGTAGTTTATGAAATCCTACATTAAAGAGAGTGAATCGAAATTCCCACAGATACCAAATGGCAACCCAAAATTTATATAAAATTTGTGGTTTGGGAATGCTGTGAAAAATTTAAGGACCTAGGGAGAATATGAATGAATGGATTTTGAACTGAGTGCTAACACGCAAAAATTGCAGGCAACGGATAAGTTGCCTTTGATCAATTCACCATATGTGAACTCCCAAGTTCTAGTACTGGAGTGCCACCAAGACTTAGATAACGCTCCAGTAGATAATGATTTTATCCTGGGATGGGTTGAAGGGCACGATAGGTGTGAAGGTAATCCAATTACCGATTCTTTAGCCAGGAAAGCGGCTGGAATAAGAATCTCAGAGCCCAGTGACATCTACAGCCTGATGACATCTACAGCCTGATGACATCGACCATTGCGAAACTAGCCAAACGTTACACCCATGCTCAATTCCTGAAGAGATGGAATGGAAGAGAAGGATGCAGTCTTGCCGTGATCACTCTGGGTGACCCTGAGAAGCTGGCGCTGAAGAAATATCTGGCGATGACTCGAAAAACCCTTCGTTCAACAGTAGGATTTCTGACTGGCCACTGTCAACTGAGGAAACACCTCCATACTATGGAGCTAGTGGACACACCTCTATGCAGGATGTGTGAACAGAAAGACGAAACTGTCAGGCACGTCTTTTGTGAATGTCCGGAGTTATCGTCAATAAGAGAGTGTGTGTCCAGGCCTACACCTGCCGATATAAAGGAGATGTCTTCTAGTGACCTGTCCACCTTCCTGGAAAGGACAGGATGGACGATGACCTAAGAGGACAAATCCTTGGGAGGATGTAAAATGGGTCACATGTGGCCTAAGTGCTGTGGACCTACACTAGCCCTCCCTACTCTACAGATACAGATACAGGGATGTGAACTCCCAATCAGCTCTGAAGCTACCAGAATCATCGGTATGGAATGCTATCACAAAAAGGAGTCAATTATGGAAATGAAGAAAACTGGCAAAATACACAAGAAAAAAAATTTTTGAATGGATTGTCCAATCAAGAAACTGAATAACTACTTCAACAAAGCAGAAATCGGACCAGAGTGATTATAGGAACTCTTCGCACCATCACTCTGGATTTAGAAAATTCCTAAACTGAATGAAGCTGTATAAAGAAAAACTGAATTGAACGCAATAATGATAATAATAGCTTCATTGTCCAAAATTATTTTCACAATGCTGAAATTCAAACAAAGAGAAATGAATGAAGAAAAAACAATTCTTATTACCTGAATTGAGTACATGTTTTGCACCCCAATGAAATTACGAAGGTTTGTAGGGAATATATCACAATGGGAACATAAACTATTGAAATTCATACACATTACGTATATTGGAGAATTGAGCATTGAATTAGTTCTTGCTAAAAATGGACCTAGATCGTGAAACAGGCCGTGATACGTTGGAGTTAATTTGTTCCAGAATTTTAGGACAGTCTACTCTCTTATTCACTAATTTGAATGGATATATGAGCGATGCACAATTTCTGCGATGTTCTAAACAATGTATGAAAGAGACCAAGATAGCATGTGTGTGAGCTGGTTATTCAAAATCATGTTCAGGAAAATATGACGAGCATCTGACAGGAATGAAAGGTAAAATTGGAACTTCTGGCATAGAATCAATTCAAAACAAGCACTTTTCCCAATCAAGAGCAATACCCTTCTTAAAGCGCGTTCATCAACTAAGGTGGTGTTTACAGGAGATAAAGAAGCGAACTCTGTTGGTGAAACGTGAGGCGAGAAGAGTATTGCATTTCTGGTGATAGGAAAAAGTGCTCGTTCCAGATTCAGTATAGGCAACAAGAAATGTGTCATGGAAAGATAGAAGAAAAAAGAAGTAAGTTCTTAAATTTGCAGATTAGGTAGTTAGAAAAAAAACAGCATTTCTGGTAGAAACTCTTTGTAGATGTTCTTAGGACTATGTAATGAAGCAATCTGGAAAATAAAGATCATATAGCGAATCCCTATAAAATAATCCAACAGATTTCCAGAAATCTTGATAGTCGCATGAAAGTAACGAACACGAGTTCGATCATTTAAATCAACTCGCAGCATTTCAAAATGTCAATGTTAAAGTTTAATCATGTAATAACTCCACTCACCACACACTTTCTCCAGTACCCGCATATCTTTGTGGCAGAACGAATTTCTTTTCTATCCTTTCTCGTTCCGAAAATCTGACTTGACTTGTTGATAAACTCCTTGCACAAACCGCGAGCGCATTGTTCACCTGGAACAACTTTATTGTGGTATTCGACAGGAGTTTTGAGACCGCCATCTGAAAATTAAAGTTCACTTGAGAAAGTCTAGAACTGAATGGGAATTACCGTGCCTTTGTGGGATGCAACAGATATGAAGTGAGATTTTTTTACATGGATTTCACTGATTACACTCCGATATTTACATTGGGATTTCTGAATTATTTGAAGTATTAGGCATTGTTTCAAAATCCTGATTAAATATTTGAAGCTTTCTTTTTTAGTTGCTAGGTGGGCCTGTCTGGCTGCGAAATTCAGTGTCAGTTACAGAAAGGAAGCGAATTTTTCAGGAATATGAATCAGGATTGATAAGAACGAGGAAAAGTGGAATTTTGTTCTTGAACTGAATCTGTCACATACTTCATACAAGGCTCGAACGAATTTTTTGGAGAGAATTCGAAACGTCGGGTCGGATGATATTCAACGAATGATTATAAAGCATCATTGAACAGATTGAATAAGGAACAGAACGAGGTATTATGGGTAATCATTTGAGTGTTCAAAAATACTTGAAATGTTGAAAGTGGTACAAGCTTTACACAGAAGAAGAAGATGTGAATGACAATGATTGCTCTGGACTCCCCAGCACATCAACAAACGATGAAAATGTGGAGAAAGTGAAGAAAATTGTTTTGGAGAATCATCGAATCACTATTAGGAAAGTTGCTGAGGATGTCAGCATATCGGTTGGCTCATGTCACGCAAAACCTTCGCATGAGCATTGCTCTGGATTTTTTAAATGACGTCACCGGATATCCAGATTTGCTTAAAAGGGTCATAACTGGTGACGACTCATGGATATATGATCCCAATAAAAGAGCCCAGGAAAGTGAAGACCAAAAAACCCTATTGCTTTACTCAATAATATTAATAATAAATGGCCTTTATTTATTGACGTACATTGTTTATAAAAAGGAAGTATATACAAAAATCAATGAAAGAGCGAAGTTTTTCAACTTAACCTAAGGGATAGCATGTATATAGAAATATAAAAATAATCACCTAGTATACATTAATAAGCGGGTAGTTCATGTATCTTTGTGAAACAAAGAAACAAAAATGAAGGTTATAAATTTTAAAGTAAATATTGTGAATTTATTTAGCTCAAATAAGGTGAAATATGTAGCAAAACATAAACAAAAGTGAGACAAAGAAAAAACCATATGAGCAAAGCATAACAAGAATATATTATTTATCCAGAAGACTTCAGATATGTTCTCAACTTTTTCTTGAAATCATATATGGAGTAGTGTCTAGATTTACTGGGCAGAGCATTATATAGTTTGACAGAGTTGTAAATAAAACTACACGAAAAGCAGGCTGAGGAGTGTTTTGGAATGACTGAAGTGTGACGATTTCGTGTCTTGACGTGAATTTTTTTTCAAGAAAAAACACAAGCACTACAAGATAAACCGTATGGCGCTTTAAGAGCGGTGCCAGAGCAAAAATAGTGATTCACATTGGATTTGAATCATTGGAGATTGAATCAATTGGGAAAACGTTCTCAGGAAGTTTATTCCACATAAACGCAGTTCTCCAAATGGAAGAGTTTTTAAACAGCGGAATTCGAGGTGTACTGAGTTGAATCTTAAAACGGTAAACAGCCACAGTCCATCGAGTATTTCTGATATGTACCGCTTTCGATGGAATCAAATGTGCCTAGTCCCATGAAAGTCTCTATAGAAAAGAGACAAATCTTCAACCTTTCTTCGATGTTCCAGACTATCATGGTTGCAAGTTATGTTTGCGTCCCCAATCAAGCGGATGGCTTTTTTCTGGATGGAATCCAGCAGATCCAGGGTATGCTTAGGGGCGGAGCTCCATACATAAGAACAATACTCCGAAGAAGGTCTGATCTGAGCTTTATAAAGCATCAAAAGTTGCTGAGGTGTGTACAGTTTTCTGGTTCGGAATAGTGTTTTAAGCTTTTGAGAAGCAACCCTTCCAATTCCAGCAACATAATAATGCCAAGACATATCAGTGTCCATTTCAACACCCAACAAACTTATCGAAGCAGAGAACGAAATTGTCTCTCCTGACACCGGTGAAGATGTGCAGCCGCAACCGCTATCCTGGTATCCAAATGAAATGACGAGACAAGTGTGCTGTCGTCAGCAAAGCAATATATTGGATCCTTCGTTTTTTCCATTAAAATAAAGAAAGAGTTGGAGACATAATGGATCCCTGGGGAACACCAGCGTTGATGATAAAAGTATTTGAGAGATATCCATCAACGGTCACTTGCAGGGAACATTCTTTAAGTGATTTTGAGAGCCATGCACAAAAATGATCCGACAAGTCATAGTATCGAAGTTTGGCTAGTAAACCCTCATGCCACACACGGACAAAGGCCTTAGAAATATCAGGCGCAACAGCTCTTGGCTCTTTTTAATATACAGAAATATTTTTAAATAATTCGAACAAAACGGTATCTTTGAAAATGTTGAAATCAGCCCATTATATGAGCTGATATATTGAGTTATCAGGTTTTCGATTGTTAAAATATAAGTAGGTTGTTTTATTTCATTTGGCCAGGCGATAGCCGGTTGGTTAATGTGACTGAATCGTTACATTCATTCAATCTACTGCTTTATGGAAATTAGTTCGATCAAAACTGCGAGATGATTGATGTTCTAAGTGTATCGTGTGACCCCCGATGAGAGTCGCACCTTAAAGAGTAATATCTGGTTAATCTGGATGGTACGAGTTTCTACTTCTGAAGGTTTTCGTTCATGGATGGGGGTTTGACAGACAGTTAACACAAAAACATATTTTGAACACACACATATATAAAATTGCTACATTGATATCTGTGCACAGTTGGTTCTACTCACTTTACGTTTGATTATTACATTAGTAGTCTAGTTCACAATTGCCTCCCCGATCAAACTTTTTTGTTCGCATCCGAGAAATATGAACGAGGTGTCATTCGATTCGGAATAACGTGTAGATGATTTTTGATGAAATTGAACTGCCATTTGCAGAAATAGTTACAAACGATAAACTGAAAAAAATGGGACTTGATTTTTTGCATATATCTCATAATCTATTCGATATATTTCAAATATGAGGAAATATTCAAATAGAGGGAAAAATTTGAGAAAATATGCAACCTCCCTGATCTTCGTAAATAAAAATCTGTTTTTTCGTCAACCAGCTGTAGGCTGGTTAACGTAGGACCAATATACAAAGTGATGAAGCCAAATGGAATAAATTCATTATTTCGGTAACTGTACATATTAAAAAATATCCCGAAACACGTCCAATTTAAATTATAATTTGAAATTCTTCAATGTACAAATGCTACCCCTACCTACAAACCCCAATTTTTTAATTGGGAAATATAGGTTTGTGATATATCGTTTGAAAAATCGCTTCATTCTCTATTCGGAGATATTACTGCTTTCAAGTTTATTGCAAAAATTCAGATAAAAGAAATTCAAATCATGTGGTTACCGATTTTCGATAAAATACACTCAAAAACCAAAATGTAATGCAGAACGTAATGAAATGTAGAATGCGAAAAAGAACTATGGATGTTAACGAAGTAGGTGTTCGAAATGTTCACCGCGAACGTCTTGTCAACATCATAATTTCAAATAAAACTGTCTTCAACATTATTCAACATATCAGGCGTGACTGACCTAATCGCAAAAGTAATTCGTTCTTTTAAGTCATTCAAATCTGAAGGTTTAGTTTTGTACACATTGCTCTTTACATATCCCCATAAAAACAAATCTAATGATGAAAGATCAGGTG
>WOGR01010444.1:0-10919 GCA_015342045.1 Leptinotarsa lineolata
AATTTGCAAGCGGATAGTGACGAAAATTATTGAAATCAAATTTGGCTATAGTGTAATATGCATTGATATAGAAAATTGTGAATATCTCGAAAATGATCACCTCCAGAGTTGTTGGGGAGCCGAAACTTTTTTACTTGGAAAAGGTGTGGGAATCAGGTTTTTTCATGAAAAGTACCAAAAGTTTACTGTCAAAAAAGTCAGGGCAATTTGAAATGAATAATGACAGCGTACGCAGCGCCCTCTTAATGTTATATGAAAATTAATACGAAATCATGATTTCCCACGTCAAAAAACCCCGGGTAACGAATTTCGTGCAAATAACTTATTTTTTGCAAGAGTTATTTTAAAAAAGCGAACAAAAAAATTCGATTTCAAAACCCTGTATCTCCGAAACGAAGCATTTTCGGACTTAAGTTGATATAAACTTTTTTTCTTAAAATTGTCTCAGGAATACGTCACTTGAATATTTTAACGTACTTATGTTACACCCTGTATAACACTAATATTAGCTACATTAATATAATTAATGTTGGTTTTACAGTTCCGGGAGTGTCGAATTTCTTTCAGAAAACAACCGCACTATATTTATAAAAATATAATCTTTCTTATTCCTCTTTATTGAAGAACAACACGCTGCTACACAGTTGTGTTTAGTCTACGAAAGAAGCTGATCAAAATATTATTACTATCAAAGTAGGTAGGTGTGCAATATTTGAAGAAACAATAAATACGGAGCATCGAATAGTCGAATGGAAAACAGTCACACATGTGTGTTATTGCTTTATCCTTCTTATCTATTTACATATTTACACTTTCTAATGCCTGAATCAGTTACACAAATAACACCTTTCATGCCACAATCGACGATGATAGGTTTCTGAGTATAGGTTGGTCTGAAAATGTGAAATAAAATTTGTAACGACTGATTTCAATTGTTCCCTCAGGTATTCATATGAAACCTATGACATCTAATACATTTACATGAGTACAAAGAGTTATACAGTGTGTATCAGCCAATCAGCCAATCAGCCAAAATGAAAGATATTCTATAATGACCGCTCGAACTCGGTTGCAAATTTTACGCTTTGTGTAATGTGAAAATACCAACTTTTTTGTTTTAAATACAACAACTTGTACAATAGAACAGAAAAATTAAAACCAAAGTAGAAATACTAAAGAAGATAGTAATAAGTCAAATGTTATCGAAGAAGCTTTAAAAGAGAATGTGGAAAATAATGAAAATAATTGAGAAAATAGCGAACATACTAATTCATTGACCCATATCTCATCCACATCACATAAAACTCCCATCAAAATAATTAGTGATATTATTATTAAACCTGCTTATAATTCTTCCCCTCTTAAGATCAATAATCAGACCATTCTTTCTCCATTCAAAAGAGTATTATTATGGCCAGATCCAATTATACCAAAGAAAAAGAGAGCAATCAGAGGAAAAATTCCTTCGGTTGTGACACCGCAACAATGGTAAGAATATTACCTGAAGAAAAAAGATAAAAAGAAAGATGAAAAAATAAAAAAAAAAGCAGAGAGCTGAAGAAAGACAAATAAGAAAAAAACTTCAACATAGATTACGATTTAAAAAAAAGAATAAACCAAAGACAAATAAAAACAGGAAGAAAGAGAGTTCATCATCTGATACTGAAGCATCAGAGGAATGGGAAAATTCCAGTAACACTGATGATGATATTAGTTTATTCAATTTGTCCAATCTCGAAAAAGAAAATGCATCGTTTTCAGAGATACCGCTCATTGACCAGGAATCTAAAAATGATCTGGAGATATAATTACAAAGAAAATAATATATATTAGTTGAATTTCCTGGTATGAAGCGAAGGCACATTTATGTCTATTATTCAAGAGATTTTATCGGAAAATGAGGCTGAAGTTATGGGGATGAAAAAATGTGAGGATGAGAAAACTTTCAAACTTAATGGCATAGATGTTAGTGTGATAAATTTTAACCAAACTGTAGAAAAGTGAGACTTTCTAAAAATAATTATTTCTGATTATAGACTCAAATATGAATTAACAAAAAATTAAATGTCGATGGGATAACACGAACATATCATATTTTAGATGGAGATTGGAATTGTTTGGTTTATTCTTGTTCGAACTGTGAAAGCCAATATAATTTTTTTTATCATTTATTTGTTTTTTATTGTACATAGAAGTCCTTCTAACGAGAAAAAAGCTACCGACAAATTTGTCAAATATTGTCAAGCACTGGTTACAAAAGTGTCAACACACAAATACCGAAAGTTAAATATTGTTTTAAGTACTTCTGAGTCATGATTAATTCTGAGTGACCATGATTGAATATAATGGAAATGTAGGTTCAAATTGAAATTATTTTAGCATGTTATAAAAATAATTGTTATGTCAACTATTGGTGTAGAAGAGTGTCAATCTTTGGAATTTTGTGATTCTCGAAAGTCAACTTTTGGTGAAATTGTGGCAAAATTTTGACAGATTTTCAATATGTCTGCGAATAAAGAAGATACAGGCAAAAACATAATTTGGGATTTTTTTGTTTTTTCTGTATATCTCCAGATCCAAAAGAGCTGTAGTCGATTTTTTTAAATCATTGAATAGGTATCTAAAATATGCAACTTTGCCAGAATTTAACCGACATTCTATCTCTTATCGTTTACGAGATACCCATGTACAGAAACGAATTTGAATAGCCCTGTATATATAATTTAGTACACAATTAGTATAAGTACACATGGCCATTTATAACAATTAAATTGTCCAACTATTCTAGTACGATGTCTCAGCTTCACTAATCAAACCCTGATTCTTTTATTTTTGCAAACAAATTTTCATAAAATGATTTACCACATGATTTAGTGGCTTATAATCAGTCTTGAGTTTTGATGTGGATACAAGATTTGCAATATGGAAATGCCAGCAGGTTATTTATTTAGTTTTTTTTTTTTTACTTTGTTTGCTTTCTAAGGCACAATATCGCTGAATATTTTTTTAATTGTTAGTGAGTAAGATTTTGTGCTGAGTTTTGTCGTGACTAGTTAAATGTTAGTCAACTCTGGTCTATCTCGAAAATACTCAATCGATTTTGTAGTTTCCAAAGCGATGGCTGCTGGCGTGTTTTTGAGCACATTGACAATGGCACATAAAGAATGTCAAAAGAATTAATTCCCACTCCAACCTATTTTTTCAGAGAAAAATCCAGAATTGAATAATGTGACAAAACGTTTGTCAGCAACCTAGATATCAATATTTACCATATCTTTTCAGAATATAACTAGTTTGTTTATAGTAACTTGAATACTACTACCGAGCTTGAAACCAAACATTTCGTAAATATTACCTATAATTAATAGTAGGTGCCGAAGTATTGAAATAAAGCAGTCTGATCGTTACAACAATTTTACATTTCTCGTCAGAATTGCATCCACATTTGTATTAATAACACCTGACCCGCATTACCTATTATGAGCAGCTTGCGAAAAAAAACACGTACATGTACGTTTCTCGTGTTCGCACCTACCATTGTTTCCTTTGGAAAAAGTATAGGTGAGAATGACATACAAATGTGTCGTGCAATACGGAAAACAGTTATGACCTTGAGGTAACATCACCTATTGGTATATACACTGCTAGTTTTAAATACTAGCAATTGCTAATACTGAAGGGACTCAATTTGTTTGAAATGTTGTATGTTTAAATGCCTTTAGTTGAAGTCAGAACAAGAAGGTAATTGTATGCATACATATCCTTCAGCGACATTTGTAGACTTCCAGCCACCGTGCTTCAATTGAATATTGATTAACTAGACTCAAGCCAGTGATTCCCTTTTGTGAAGTAAGTAAAGCTTTTCATTTTGAAAGTGAAAGGTTATTTTTTAGATATATGAATGCACTAAGTTAGTTTTTGGGAATATTGATCATATCCTGATAATACCAACTTCATTGGCAAAACGTGGAACGGGAAATGTGTATCAAAATTGGCATGTGGAAAAATTATTTTTTATTCCAAAGGCTTTAATTGTATATATTAAAGAATATATTATTAATAGATAGACGCAGTGTTTTGTACAGCCAATAGCTAATATAAAAATGGCCGAGATCTCTCTTTTCTTCTAACATATACTTATTGCTGGAAAAAATTCGAAAATATATCTATCCATGGTCAAAACTTTGTGAATCAATGAAATACATCTTTCCTGCTATCTTTATAAAAGCAGGCTAGAATATACAGGGCTATTCAAATTCGTTTCTGTACATGGGTATCTCGTAAACGATAAGAGATAGAGTGTCGGTTAAATTGTGGCAAAGTTGCGTATTTTAGAGACCTGTTCAATGATGTGAAAAAATCGAAAATAGCTTCTTTGGTTCTGGAGATATACAGGAAACACCAAAATATCCAAAATAATTTTTTTGCCTGTATCGTCTTTATTCGCAGACATATTGAAAATCTGTCCACATTCTACTATTGGCACTTGATGTGGGCATGTGGGTTATCAGAATATATTCATGAATCATTTATACAGAGTGTCATCTGACTTGGGACACCCCTATCTTTGAATTTTTAATACGGACCTGTATTTTTTGTTGTGGTTTTTTGGATGTCGACGTTCACTTCATATTGAGAAATTAAATTAAAATTTATATTTCGGGACGTTTCGGTAATATTTTATTATAATTGGGTGAATTATTCCCTTTTAAATTACGGCACTGTGAATTGGTCTCCTTATGTACCGTAGAGTTTTTCGAGATTTTTTTTTCATTTATAAACATATCTACAACAAAAATGTAGTACATGTGTTTTGATAAGGAGAAAAAGAAATGATAGCAATAATAACATCCGAAACGAACACTCTAATTGTAATGAAAATTGAAATGAGGTAATTTATATACACAAAATTATTAATGACGCAATAAATGTTCTATTTGATGTCCTTCAATTTCATTATTTATTGCCCTTAATACACTTCATTGCTGTATTGTTGCGAAAGCATTCAAAATTCTCAATCTCAAGTCTTCCACATTTTCTATCTCTCTACCAGCGTAAATCCTATTTTTTAATGTCCCCTATAGAAAATAGTCCAAAATAGTAAGATCTGGTGATCTTGCAGGCCACTTTATTGCCTCATTATTTGCCATCCATTTCTTTTTCTGCTTATCAAAACACATATAACATATTTTTGTCGTAGATATGTTTCAGATAATCATAAAATGTTTTACTATTCGAAGTTCATTGTAGAAAACGCTCAGAGCAATGGAAATGTGAAAACCTATATGAATAGGTACCTGAAAATGAAAAAAAAACTCTCCAAACACTATACGGTACATAGAAAGACGTGAAAGTTGTTATTGTGTTTTTATTCAAATTAGTCAACCAATTTCCAGGGCCGTAATTTAAAAGAGAATAATTCACTGAATTATAATAAAATATCACCGAAACATCCCAAAGTATAAAATTAAATTTAATTTCTCAGTAAGAAGTGAACGTCGACGATCCAAAAATTATAACAAAAATACAGATCCGTATTTAAAAATTCAAAGATGGGCTCAAGTCAGATGACACCCTGTACAAACAATTCATGAATATATTCTGATAGCCCACATCAAGTGCCAATGGTAAAATGTGGACAGATTTTCGATATGTCTGCGAATAAAAAAGATACAGACAAAAAAATAATTTGGGGGTTTTTCCTGTATATCTCCAGAACCAAAAGAGCTATATTCGATTTTTTCAAATCATTCAATAGGTCTCTAAAATACGCAACTTTGCTACATTTTAACTGACACTTTATCTCTTATCGTTTACGAGATACCCATGTACAGAAAAGAATTTTAGTAAGAAAATATCACCAATATTGCGTTTTTTGATATAGTAACACACTGTGGGGATGATACGCCTTCTGATGTAGTAGAATATCAGTATTACTTTATTTTCACAAAGTTTCGATTTTTATTTAGGTGTTGATTTATCATTTTTTTGGAATAAATATTAGACAGAATAGCTAGCAACTTTGTGTAAATTTGTGCATGATGTCTTACCCTACTACATGTACTATTAGATTCGTAATTGTAAGACCAAAGTGTTCAACGACAATGAATAATTGAGACAAATTCAACTAGTACTTTTCAACGTGTATTATAATTTTTATGCCAATAAAAATATTATTAAATTGAAAAAATACTTGAAACGATAACCTATTTTGTTTTACTCACCTTATTTATACTTTTTTCAATATAAATCAACCGAGTACCAAATAATATCCACTGCATGCAACAGAACACCTATAGTAAACTACACTTTCGGGCAAGTATACTTTTACAACACAACTAACAGTGATATGAAAGATAATTGCAGTTTATGTTCTTTATCGAGAAGGTACATTTCAAAATATATATCACCATAACTCACTAATCCTTCATTAGAACACTTGACGGAAGGTTCAATTCACCAAATATTGGTTTCTCTTTTCGAGGCGCAAAGTGTACAGATTTTTCACGATCTCTTTCATTGATTCTACATTACAAACTACGACAAACACATGGCCAAATCGAATTTCGTAATGATATTGTTAACGTATTTTGAAGTTGGAGCGGCCTGTTACCGACTTATTCCCCCATCATCATTCAAACTACTCTCGGCCCCAGATTCTCAAACGTAAAATACAAACCCTCTCAGGTATATATTTAGCCATTGTCCACGGAATACAGCCTTGGCCATTAAAATCAGTCAAGCACGATTTCTGCGGAAATAATTGTTATGAGTTACGAAATATGATAGCAAAAGTTCATTATTTTCAGAAGTGAATATCTATCAACGGGTATTCTTCAAATATAGTAGATAAGTTGATTAGGAAACGTAAATTTAGGGCAAATCTTCGTGAAACTTCGAATTTTAAAAAAATGGATCAAAAGTTTGCCTTCCATATGAACCAAGATACACTAACGAATAAGATCGTATTTTCAAAAAATCAATGTGAAAGTAACCTTCACAACTACTTGCTCTCTTCAACAAATGTTAGAGGACCCTGAAGACAAGATTTTGTAAAATGAAAAGTCGGGGATATATGAAATGAGTTCTGAGGATTGTGACAAAAACTATATCGGTCACACTAAGCGATTCATTAACACTTGTTTCAAAGAACACGCGGCACATAATACGATTTCGGAGAGTAGAAAAACCTAGTGTCGCTCATCACGCCTTGACAATTGGAAATAATGGAAACTGTCTGAACTTCTTATGATCCGTACATGATACTAGACTTTTGGATGCTTTCTTGAGTGTGGAAATATCAAAATGTGGCATGAGAATTATAAACAGTGACATGGGTTTCATTCCAAATCACCCAGAAACAACAAAAACAACAGCAAGAACAAAAGCAACCGGAACAATAACAGAATTAACATGAGGAAGTAAGACTGAATTTAAAACGCTCCATCAACAATATTGTTGGTTAATATCAATCCTCATTTGTTTTCCACGGCAACGTCAGCACATTCCTTTATTTTTATTGAATACAATAATTTGAATTCGCGAAAGCGGATGGCAATTATTTAATAATGAACACATATTGAGAAGTTACAAAATACAACGATTTTTTCCCGAAAAAACATTTTCAGTGGATATTTCCGTTGATTGAATTGATTTATTTCTAAACTGAGAGCCACATTAGCTAATGCTCAGATTTTATTAATATTCTCTATCAGAAGTATTGGTTCACGTGAAAAGTGTTTTTGGTATATCCTTCAATTCCGCTAATTCCACAATTTTACATCATCAATTACGGAAGATACAGGGTTGTTTCCAAGAAAAGTGAGACAGATTTTTCAGGGCTGATATTTTTTCAGGAAAAAGGTGCACCTGTAGTAATCTAAGGGTACTGATAACGAATTTGAAGGAATTTTCAGCCTATTTTGCCCCATAGTTTGATTTACCGTAAAAATGGGTTCTTCCATCGCGACTGGCGGGTAGTGTATATCACTTAGGCCAACACCATTCAGCCAGTAATTGTAATTCCAGCATTTTCATCAATCCTGCGAGTTTCATCATTACGGGAGTTACGGGGGTGATTCCATAAAAAGTAAGACACACTGTATACGAGGTGTGTTCAAAAAATTAAATGAATATCCAAATTTCACGGGCTACGTATATTCGATTAGTGTTTCTTTTTCATGATGGTATACTCGTTTCGAATATATGTTCCGAGTTTCAGCTGTTTGGGATGTTCAGTTTGTTGGTGAGAGGCATAAAAGTTAGAAGTGTTTTGCGTGTTTGGCGATTTTCTGCTATCGGAAATGAATGAATAAATGAAATAAATGAATTTCATATCAAATTTTGTGAAATAATGACAGTGGCATACTGTGATTGTACTCTGAGTAAAAAAAATGTTCACAAGTGGTACAAATTTATAACAGAAGGTCGAGAAGATTTAAATGACGACGCTCTTCCTGGATGCCCCAGCACATCAACAACCGATGAAAATGTCGAGAAATTGTGTTTTGGAGAATCGTCGAATCACTATTATAGAAGTTAATGAAGTAGTTGGCATATTGGTTGGCTCATGCTACTCAATTTTTTCGGAAATTTTTAGTATGAAGTGTGTGGCGCAAAGTTCGTTCCAAAATTTCAAAATTTTGACTACAATAACTGCCGCATTAGCATCGCTCAGGAGTTGTTGAATTACGTCAACGGCAATCCAGATTTGCTTGAAATGGTCATAACTGGTGACGAATCATGACTATGACATCGAAATCAAAGTCCAATCGTCCCATTAGAAGAGCCCAGGAGAGCCAAGACCAAAAAAAGCACGCCAAGTTCGATAAAATGTCAAGGTTTTGCTCACTGTTTTTTTCTATTACCGTGCGTAGTGCATCAGGAGTTCTTGATACATGGTCGTACGTCAATAAGGTGTATTATCTTGAAGTTATGCATCTCTTGCGAGAAGCAATACGAAGAAAACGTCCGGTATGGTGGAAAAACAATTCATTCTTGTTCGTAATTTTTTTTGTCATTAATAACACGGTAATGATGCCTCAGACACCGTATTCATCACATTTAGTCTGCGATTTGTTCCCAAGATTGAAGAGTTCCATGAAAGGACGGCATCTTGCGACGATTGAGGATATAAAAACCTAATTGCCGAGAGCTCAAAGAAATACCAAGTGCTTTTCCGGACTGCTTCGAGGATTCTAAAAAACACTAGCACAAGTAAATTATATCTGAGAGGGACTTCTTTGAAGGGAACAAAATAGAAATTGAAGAATTAATAAATATTAAAAAAAAATCACCTTCTTTAACAGACCTGGTATTAATAACAAAGCCTTGAAACTATTTGGGATAGCAGCCAATGCTCAAGTGTACTCTTACAACATTATACTTACGATATTTCGATAATGGTTACTGTCATCATCAGGGAACTACGAGACGATGATTTGAATTAAAATTTTATAAAAATGTTAGACTGGTGGCAAATTTTTTGGAATTATAAAATGTTAAAAATATCAAAATTGTAAGATATAAAATGTTGAATGAATAATTTAATAAGACAAGATACATGAAGGAAATTCCTCAACAATTCAGGAAAACTCCAACTTGTAAATTAGTACCAACCAGATATAAAAATGTATCTGTAGTAGAAAATTTGAGAAAATAGAATAAAATCTTTAGGATCAGTTTGAAATAAGTAAATGTTCAGAAAATAGAGGGGTAGAAATTTTCTTTATATACGAATATTGGATGATGCTTTGAGAAAATTAAGTTATTTAGACATAACTAGAAATACACAAGGTTGCATATGAAGTAGAATTGTAAATATTAAATTTCAAAATTTGGATTTGTTCAAAATAATGGTTGGTAACCAAGGAAAGTATGGATTTCAACGAGGATTGTTTTACAAGCTTCGAGGGAGAAGCCACGTTTTGTTGATGTTCCAGAAATTTGAACAAATTTAATTTGAAAAGTCATAAAATAATTAGAAAACAAACTGTTGAATAAAATAATTAGTAATTAATCCAACTTACCTTGAAAGAAGATCAAAAATTTGGGAAAAACAAGAAAGAAAGATCCTACATATCTCCCAGTAACTAATTGGCAGGCTATTATAATCAATTTGTCAGAGTGAAGACAATATTGCAGTTTCAGCTGATAAAATAGGACATTTCAAAGAGTGATTAGTGTAATAGACAATATATGTCATTTTCAGATTCAGAATAGTGTTCCGATAATCATTCATTGTTGTAAGTTATAGATTTTGTTAGTAAATTTCACGATTGGTGGTTTTAGAGTTGAATATTTTTTGAAGTATTTTCATATAGTAATATTAAATTTGACGGAAATTTGTTGTATCTCTTCAAATTTCATCATCAGGTACGTCCTACACCAACAGCTCGAGTAACATCCTGGTAAGTTCTCTTCAACTGTGTGAACCCACCCGAGATGTTGAGAAATATTCGTCTATAATGAGATATTGGAATATAAACCCAAAGAGTCCTATGGTTTTTACCCTATGGTTGTAAGGGGTGGAAACAGAACCCCTAAAATTTATTTCCAATTTAACTTTTTGTCTTATTATTTGTTTACTATTTAAAAATTTATTTCCAATAGCCTGTTTCATTCTAAACAAAAAATGTATCTTGGGTTTTTTGCCCAAAATAAACCAGTTCGCAGCAAAAAATTATTTTACGAACAACAACAGAGATACATCGTCATAAATGCGAACTGGATTTATTGTTATTTTGTAGTTAGTACCTGCAATAAACGATTGAAGGCTAATAAACAAAACTAATTTATTAATAACAAAACACACAACATTAGGAATCATAGTAAATGTTCAATATGTCTACCTTCAGACATTACGCATGCGTCTAGACGTCGGCGCATTGAGCCACGTATTCGCTCAAATATTCCTGGAG
>WOGR01010445.1:0-10919 GCA_015342045.1 Leptinotarsa lineolata
GCTGCATTCAGAATGCATGTTTTGGAGATACCTTAATCAGAGTGGCAAAAGTGCTTCGACAATTGGTTCAAACGCATGCAAAAGTGTATAGATCTTCTTGGGGAATATTTTGAAAAACAATAAAGTGATTTTCGATGAATAATATTTGTTTTTGTCCTCTAATCCCGAAATATAAAAGGCAACCCCCGTACGACATACAATTCAAAACACTTCACTTCAACGTCACCATTTCAACTAGCCTTTTTGTGACGGCTCCGTTTAACCATTTGAGGATGACATTTCTCAGACTATCTTTCCCTCCACCATGATGACTAATCATCGTCTACGATTACACTTAGTCGCTGTGTCTTCATATAAACCTCTTTATGATGATACATGCACCGAATGGGCTGCCCGTTTAGGCAGACACTCTGTTGTCGGCTCATTTCTTGCCGCATTTAGACTTGCCAAGAGAGTAACAATCGGTTGTACTCTTCGCATCAATAGTGTGTCGACATAGTCGGTGTGGTCCGCGGTCATAAATCAAGATAGATGCAGTTTATTTTTACAGTTTATTTTCAACTCAGAATTCCTACTACTAGTTTTTCTAATTGCAGGTTAGTGGAACAGAAGAAGATCGCCAAAGTTACCGAAAATAAAGCAACGAGTTTGGAGAACATTCATATTTTTCCTGTTAATATTGATCCACAATACAAATGGAATATGTGGGACTATAAGAGAGAAGCTTTAATACTGGTAACTTCTTTTGTCACTGAATTTGTGTTTTGCTTGTCAAATTCTGTGGAATACGATTCCGGTCATGTCGATAGATTCATGACTATCACAATGCGATGTTATTTTATTACATCGTGTTAAATGTTACGCCCAGTTAGGTATACGTAGAACAGAGATGGAAAATATGAACAGAGTTAGTCTGAGAGAGAAACAGGTATATCTCATGCGTCACTTGTGGGTAGCTTCAAACGATGCACAAACGTTAGTGCGAGAGAGAAAGGAAGTATTTTGCTCTGGGATGTTGGCCATCCTGGTATGTTGTAAATCAGCTGACACCTGATTGGTTGACTAAATTCTTCTCTTCGACTGTTATCTGTCAATTGTCAGTGAATCAGGGCGGGAAATATTAACGACCAATAAGATTCATTCGGCCACAAGTGATGCGAGCAACTTTTACCTGCACAGGCTATTCTGGAAAGGTATATTGCGATGCCACTAAACTTGCTGCTCTTTAAGATGTCATGGGGACAGTAAACAACGTTATTATTTACTTACTTATTGACACTCTTGTACGTGCGTGAGAATATGTACGTGTCAACGCATATAACATTGCTAATGGGTACATCACAATGTGGCATCGTCGCAATATTCAGAAGATATAACTGTGACGTATGTTAGATCAAATTAATGCTAAAGATGAATTATTTCAGGCGAATATGTCCAAACGCCAGACGGTGTCGACGCAGACTATGAAGTCCGACTGTAGAAACACAATGGCGACTCAAACCTATCTACAACAGACAACATCATCGCAAACCAAACGGGATTGCTACACAAATATCCCCAAGCCTTCTACTTTCATATTCGGGCTAAGGGGGAGGAGAGACGATAAGCAGTTTCTACTTGATATCACTCAAGATATTTCCAAATGATTGTATGAATCCAACGCCTAGTTGATATTGCTCAGGGGCATGGATATGTCGTAATTATGGTGAAGGGTTGACTTAATTTTTAGAAGAGGTATAACTCAAAATAGAAGTATATACTTATATTTGTTTTTTTTTACTTTTGGGGAATGTCACTGATTTAAATTTGAACCCCTTCAGTTCAAGACTGTTTTGTCAGAGGCCCATGGGGATTGCGATAAAAAGTGTATTGGTCAAACTAAACCGTTTAAAATAACTCGTTTCAAGAAACACGTTTCATATTCGGCTTCGTAGACCAGAGTACTCTGGTGTTCAAACTCGTCTGGGAGTTTTGGAAATTGAAATATGTGAAATGAGATCTATGAACGTCATAAAACGTCACATTCATGGCAGCCCGTAATGATACAAGTAGCAACCAAGGAATTATTATGTGTCATAACAAGTGATCATTAACCTAACATCTCCTAAAGACGCTCACTTGGTTGACGAAAAATTTTTTTGGTTTTGTTGTACCAGAAAAGGGTTGTTATTAGATTGATTTGGTATTGTCTTTATTAACTCAAGAAACATTCAATGCTCATGATTACAAACTAAAAAACATTTTTAACGCGAAATAATAAAATATTTGCCAATAAAATAAATAATATGAGCAAATATTTGGAACTAAAATTTTCCTAGTTGTATCAGAATATTGAAAATCATTCATATAACAAAGCTATAAGCATACTTATGAAAAAAATTATATAATCCGGTACGTATGCTCAATGTTTCATTAAAGGAGCCGTTGTAAGCTTCCTTATTTCTTCAAAAATTGTATTATATGTTAAATTCAATATAATACATTACTGTCAAAAATGTAGAATTTTCTTTACCTTGAATTATTATTCATTCGAACACGTTTTTTAAAAGCTTTTTCATAACCACTTTCAAGTGGTCCGGTTCGCTTTTTAAGTGCACCGGAAAAAAGAATCATCCGTTATAAGTAAGCGTTTTTGCCTATTTGGCCCTCCTCATCTTGGACACACTGTAGTCTATACTCCTGTCAAGTTAGATGAATCTAGTGATTACCATACTCGAAAGCTTTTGTAAAATCTCAAAATACTGCTTTAATAAATTTGTCAGCATTGAGTACTTGTGATACCCATTGAAAAAACCTATCATCACGATACAGAGCCAGATTAGAGATATTCGAGATAAACAATGATTAAAATGTTTATAAACGTTTTTTGCACCCATTGAAAGGTACGCCTATGGTGGTAATGTATCTGCCTGGAGGCAAAACTACTATACCGAAAATAGTGATGGCTCTAATAAGTCTAATATAAACAGTGTGTACCTTTGTGTATAGACTTACAAAGTGTGTAGATAACTGAGGCAAAATTAGGATATGATGAATTAAATCTTTGTATTATAGTCTATATACAAAGATTAAATATATTGGATTCATTCTTACCCCTCATAGATCTCTACCACAACAATTATAGTCGTTTCACTACCGCCCGCTAGATGGCAACAGATCATAAGTTTCCGCCACAGTCATGCAATATCGCAGGATGCCTGGAGCAAAGCCAGATGCCAGGACAAAAACGACAAAATAAAAACAGTTGACTGGCGAGAGGCGACAGCGTAGAAGTAGCAAACGTTTTCTTTTCCCTTGAGAAGGAATATGTGAATTATGATTTCGTTTTTTCAGTGAAAATGACTACCAAACTAGTGTTCTACTCGGTTTATGTTGTGATAATATTTGTGTCGAGTGTTTGCAATGAGGATATCGGCGCGGAAACTAAATTAGGTAAGTGTCCGATTTCATTTTGGTTGTGGGTCGCTAGAGAAAGAATCCACTGCTTTTCTTTCCGGTGGTGAGTGTGTGAGGACTTCAGGTACGTTTTGCCAACCCTCCGGACTCACATGAACGATCGAGGGTTCTATTTCGGGTTGGTGAAAAAATAATCTTGTTTGGAATTTAGGAACGTACTTGGCGGCAATGTTTATTTTTAAAAACCACCAGAATCCTATCAACAGTGGAGAATTGATATAACTGTTTACTTATTGACAACTACAAATCATATACGATTATTGAGTTTTTTTTTTATTAAACCTAAACAGGTAAGATTTCTGGACTTTTCAAATGATAAATTTTCACTCCTCCAATTAAGAGACAAAAATGTCTTGTTTATAATGAAATTAACATTGACAGCAATTTATTTTTTTTCTCGACATTTCCTTACTGTAATCTAATCATTAAATAACTTCTTTTTGAAATTATCTACACGTTTTTTGTGTCCAAGTTGTTCACTTTAATATACAGTGTGTAAAAGCCAAATGGAATAAATTCATTAATTCCGTTACTGTATATATTTTTAAAAAATTCGGAAACACGTCAAATTGAAATTATAATTTGACATTCTTCAACGTAAAAATGCCACCCCTACCTTCAATTCCCCAATTTTTTAAATGGGAAGTGTAGGTTTGTGATATATCCTTTGAAAGGTTTCTTCATTCTCTATTCAAAAATGTTATCGCTTTCAAGTTGATTGCAACAATTAGGATAAAATAAATGAAAATAATGTGGTTACCGAAATTTGATAAAATACACTGAAAAACTAAAATGTAATGCAAAACGTAATGAAATGTAGAATACGAAAAAGAACTATAGATGTTAACGAAGTCCGACCTAATCGAAAGCGTTATTCGTTCTTTTAAGTTATTCAAATCTGAAGGTTCAGTTTCTTACACATTGCTCTTTACATATCCCCATAAAAAAAATCTATTGATGAAAGATCAGGTGATCGCGCTGGCTATTCAATCGATCCTCGCCTCCCTTTCCACCGTTTGGGAAATGTTGTATCGAGGTATTGCCGGACATTAACTTGGTAATGTGGTGGTGCTCCATTCTGCTGAAACCGTATTGTATTTGCGAAACTTGGAATGACATCATTTCGAAGTTTTGCCAAATAATGATCGCCATTCAAGTTGCCCTCAATGAAAAAGGGACCATTGATATGGTTTACTTCAATCCCTGCCCAAAAATTAACCTTTTGAAGGTATTGCGTGTGTTCTTCTCTCATCCAGTGAGGATTTTCCGTTGACCAGTAGCGGCAATTTTGCCGATTAGCATAACCGTTAAGAGAAAAAGTACACTCATCAGAAAACATAACGTCTTATAATTGAATGATATTGTTATCCAACATGTCCATTATTAGCTCAAAAAAATAAGTTTTTTTCAAAATCGTCTTCCATAAGCTCATTATATAAGGATGCATTTTATTTTCTTTTGATATGTTTTCTATCGATGTATGGCTGACATTGAATGTAATGGATGCCTGTCTACTCGATGTATGTGGGTTTTTCTCAAACTCAAGCATCACATCTGATTTTAGTTTATCACTCATTGCATTGGCAGCTGCTTCTTTTATCTGCCCCACGTGACCGAACTCGTGAAACTGCTTCTATATTCTGTTTATTATTCCTCGAGATATGGGCGGTAAATTAGGAAATTTCTCAAGAAATAGGCGAGCTATTTCTTGTTGTGCTCGGGTTTTATCTCCGAAACCAATCATTTGTAAAACTGATATTTTATGCATTTCTGGTAATCTAACCATTTGCCACACTTGAAGTTAAACAAATTCAAACTTGAATTAAAATACTGACAACTAATATTGTAAGATACTGAACAATTTGGCAAAGCGATTCAAACTAACGTTGGCACGGAAATTATTTACAATTTTCCAAAGGATACCATTCAAAAAGAACATTGCTATGGTTTTCGGTTACTGGTTTTTGCTTGCTGTTATTTTATGCATTTCTGTTGATCTAACCTTTTGTCAGACTTGAAGTTAACAAATTTCAAACTTAATTTAGAATACTGACAACTGATATTGTAACATACAAAACAATTTGACAAGGCGTTTTGAACTAGGTAGGTCAGAAGTGACTGGGTCTATTCGACCCTCCACCGCAACCCACAAGGATTTATTGTGGCTCACACCTATTCAAACTCGGCCAAATAAACCCAGCTTCTTGAAGAAGCCGATTAGTTTGTATAGTGAGTGATCTTTCAGGTCAGATGGCAAAAGTGTGGTTCTACCAATTTCTGAAAACCTGATTCGGTCGACGGTGGGGCAGGCACAAATGTGCTCTGCTGTTTCATCATATTCCAAAGAGAGGCGACACACACTGTCTTCTGGCAGTCCAATTCTTGCATATGATGATTTAGACGACAGTGACCTGTGTGTGAGTGTATTGCAATAACTTTTGAGTGTGTTTTATCGAATTTCGGTAACCACATGATTTTAATTTATTTTATCTCAATTGTTGCAATGAACTCGAAAGCAAATGAAGAGACCTTTCAAACGATATATCACAAGCCTATACTTCCCATTTGAAAAATTGGGAGTTGTATCTGTTATTCGACGAGAGTTGAAGGTTGGGGTAGCATTTTTCCGTTGAAGTGTGTTAAATCGTAGCCGAAAGAATAAATATATTCCATTTGGCTTTTACACACTGCTTATAACATATATTTTACTACTCATGACGTGACACATGGAGTAAATATTCGTTTTTTTTTTGATAATCTCAGTGCTATATGTGTCAGATATGTGTATGAAAAATATCTTACTTCAGTGGATACTAGGTTTCGGAATGAATTTTAAAAAATGTAATAACAAGAAATTGTTCTTTCAATGTATTTCCAGTTCAAACTCATGAATATTTTGGGAATGAAAAGAATTTCTGGCAGGAATGGTTTGACTTTTGTTACTTGACTCACCTCACTAATTCCTCAATGGACCCTTGGGGAATGGTATCCACAAGTAGAGTATTGTCACACGCAACAGTAACTCTATTTTCTTTCCCAAATTTCAAATATTGGGATACCTCCCCAACGAATGGTAGATGCCCTATTTCGTGGCTCATAACAAGCTGTCCATTAATCCACTATTCGAGAAGCAAAAGGTTATCATTATTATTATTGAAAAAAATCTTTCAGGTTTGAATTCACAACTCCAAAAATTATTGGACTGTTTCGAAAGTTTTGTCCGTTTTCATGAGACTACTTTAAATTTTAATATCTCAATGAATACTTATTCAATTCAATCGGAATAGGCGCTATTTGAATCAGTTCTCTTCTGCCAACGGAATACCAGTCGAATAATTTCGTTAGCATGAAAATTGTGTGCTCAGGATTCGATAAAGTCGACGCAAGGACTCGTCCTGATTGTCGAAGGTTTTACCGGTGGGAAAGTTATCAAAGTGCTTGAAAGGATGGTAGTCGGTTGATGAGAGGTCCGTTTGTTTTGTGGAAATTCATGAGATGGATGAAAAACACTTTGTGTCTAATTTCCACTAGGTATTTTATTCTTAAGACCGGTTTCGGGTACTAACCCATCATCAAGTGATAAAAACTAACATTTCGAAGTCTGAATACCGGGTTATATGGGGTTACAGGTAGGCTGAAAAGCGAGGTAATTATTGAAAAAAAATACCAACTGTGAAATTCAACACTGGAGATTGTAGAGATTACCAGATGAAAGAGTGGAGATCTACATAGATCGAGTTGCTCGTTTAGGGGTATATATTTCGGGTTTTTTATGTATTTAGGAATTTCCATGGTTTCCAACAAATTCATTTTCTTCCCTCTATTACATGTGTGTAGAATTTTGAGATGATCTTGTGTTTTGATTCTTGAAGATATTCATATATTGTAGATTTTTTGTCCAAACAGACGTGTTCACGAAGCCTTACGTCAAAATTTCTACCGGTTTGGCCTGTACATACTGCAGAGCATTCACCACACTCTAGTGTAATGAATGGTCTGCAATCACCAATATCACGAGATAGAATGAAAAACTCAGGTATAAATATATAGACCAAAGTGTGGTGAATGCTCTGCAGTATATACAGGCCACACCGGTATGAATTTTGACGTAAGGCTTAGTGAACACGTTTGTTTGGACAAAAAATCTAAAATGTATTAACTTCTTCATGAATCAAAACACAAGATAAGTAAAGAAAATCTCAAAATTCTACACACATGTAATAAAGGGAAGAAAATGAATTTGTTGGAAGCCATGGAAATTCATAAATCAATCAAAAACCTGAAATTTATACTCCTAAATGAGCAACTTGGTTTATGAAGATTTACACTCTTGAATTTATAAGTATAACACGCCTGGTGATCTCTACAATCTCCAGTGTTGAATTCCATAGTATGTAACCTTATTCAGCTACCTCGCTTTCCAGCCTACCTGTAACCCCATATAACCCGATGTTCAGACTTCAAAATGTTAGTTTTTACTTGATGATAGGTTAGTACCCGAAACCGGTCTTAAGAATAAAATACCTAGTGGAATTCAAGACAAAAAGTGTTTTCGTTCATCTCATTAAAGTGACATTTCGTTGAATTTCTCACAATAGGACTCTGTTATATTTTGGCCCGGTTGCAGAAAGTTAGAGTGAATGACACCAGCTGTTTACAACCTACAGTAACCACGGTATTTTTTGGTGCGTTTTCGACGTGCCTGGGTGGCTCATCGGTGTCCAACCAGTGTTCTAAACGTCTCATGTTGTCGTAGAGGATCCACTTTTCATCATACAAAAAAGGATCGTTTTGGTTGTGAAAAAGCCAAGAAGAAAATATCTAGAAACTTGATAATTTCTGTCAAACGTTCAAATCGTGGGGCACCTGGTTTTAGAGCTTCATAACATTTCCACTACGTTTTGAACCATCAAAAACCCCATGGAGGCTCAGATAGATCAGTCTCCACCAGGATCCTCCAATCCTCGTCCTGTAGGTCGATCACTTTTGGCTCCATCTTCGAGGTTGAAATCCCTGAAGGAAAATTTCGCAAACTAACGTCGAACAGTGCGTTCATCAACACATCATTGCCAAATGCCTGGATTGCCTGGATGATTTTTTCAGTTGTTTTGGCAGCGCTTCGTAGAGAAAATTGATCGAAAATTGCTCAACGAAGTCGTACAGTAATAAGTTGAAAAAAAACAGAAAATCAAAGTATGGAAAAAAATGTATTGCATCAGTGTATATACCACGACACAATAGATTACATACAGCCGTTTCTTTTATCGTGTGTTGTCGCGAAACAAAACTATTCACTTTTATTTCGCGAGCTCAGTGCAAGCTCCGCCCACTGGATATACTCACACAGGGCTTGGCGCGAAATACGCAAAGTCTCAGTCTGTCCTTTTCCAACTCATTAAGTCCAAATGGGAAAAGGGAAAGGCGTTTTCTATGATATTTTCAACTTGACTTTGGAAATTAAGTTATGAAATACCATCTCCTAAGTGTTAGCTAATATCGTTCAACAGATGAGTAAGATTCGCTGATTTTTAATAGGGAAAAAGTCGATTTTTCTGAAAAATGGCTTTTTCAGTTGCTTAGACAGGAAAATCGTGCTTTCTGCAAAAAAGCATCGATAGGTCTTTTAAATAGCTTTCGTTTGTCACCTGAATCATGTCTCTAACGTGAAGAGTCCAAATTTTATTTAGATTTTTGTCGGAAAAATCCTAGGTATTGCCGGATTCGTGAGTTAGAAAGAGACAGAATGATGTTTTATTGGACACCACTGAATTTTCAAATGAAGTTTACAGCCAGAAGGAATAGGTTTAGCGAAAAATATTATTTAACTTTTCGTCTCAGCTCAGGGAATTCTATCGTAATTTTAAATAAATTTTTTTTTTGAGAATTTTAACGAAAAATGCTACTTTTGGCGGGTAGTATTCCGATTGGCTTAGAGGATCGGAAGATGCTCTTTTCAAGCAATTCTGTTGGTCGGGGAGGAACGGCACAGAATTTGCCCAGAGACGTTTAAATATAGGTGGATTTTAATCTGTGAAACCATTCGAGATCTAGACTCCGAAGAGTTAACATCTATAGAGTAGAGACCGATAACTAGTGTGTTAGTGCGACGAAGATAATACAGTTCTTTTAAGAACTCTATAAGTGCTATTGATAGCACTGAGAATTCGTTTCTAATCATAATTTTTATTTCAGACCACAGATAAGAGTCTTTCAGACAATTACTGCTCCCGAAATGGAGCAGGACGAAAAGATCCAGGCATTGCAGGAGGAGAATGCCTCACTTAAAAGCTCGCTCGACAAACTTATCGAGCAAGTAGCAGAACTCACTAAGGAGATACGTGAAATGAGAGCCGAAAAAAAGGCAGAAACAGAAGTGAAGTCTCCTAGCAAGAAGAAGGAGATAAAATCCGCCGTCTCTAAAGACAAAGAGACAAAAGCCCCAGTAGAGGCCCCTAAAAGGACGGAGATAACTGTACCCGTGGCTGAAAGCCAAGTCGTAAGCAACCACGTGGCAGAAAATACCGGCAATACAACTACACCCTCGGTAAAAAGGCCTAGAGGGGAAAATAATGCCTCCGATATGGAGGTGACAGATGAAGGAGAAGGTTTCGAGGTAGTCGAAACCAAGAAATCCCGTATAGGCAGGAAAAGAACTGCGAGACTAATCGCAGTCACTTCTGGCCAGACACGGCAGGCAGAGACTAAGAGAACTGGAGAAGAAGAAAGTCAGACAGTGGTACCAACAGTACAGGTACCAAGTCATGACGCTAAACCAGTACCGCCAACCTCAGGCAGTAAAAGAGTATTGCCTGATGTACCAGTGTGGCCATCTGTACGGCCAACATCAGAACCGGCAACTCCGGGAGTTGCCGCTGTTTCTGACCCAGCCAAGCCACCACCAGTCGTGTTACACGACAAATCAAGATGGACCGCAGTCTCAAGGGAACTTGAGAAACTGCGAATCAATTTCAGCAGAGCGCGGCTGACAAGCGAGGGCATAGTCATCTTCACAGATAATGAAGATAGCTGGGTGAGATGCACCCGATTCTTTGAGGAAGCCAAATTAGACTTCCACACGTACAGTCTAAAAAGAGACATTCCCCTACACGTCATCATCAAAGGCATTCCGGAGAATGTCGATAGCAAAGACGTTGCCGACGATTTGACGAAGCAAGGTTTCTTCGTCATTGACTGCAATAGATTAACTTCCAGGAGAACAAGGAAGCCTCTCCCAATCTTCTTAGTCAAAGTGCCTAAGGAACAGGACAACATCTATAAAATAAGGGCCTGCGTAAACCTAATTGTGCGTGTGGAGCCCCAAAGACTCAACAGACAAGGCATTTCACAATGCCATAGATGTCAGTACTTCGGCCATGCCCAACGATGCTGTCACGCAACAGCGCGTTGCGTGAAATGTGGTGAAAACCACATTACACGGGAATGCGACAAAACTAGGGAAACCC
>WOGR01010446.1:0-10919 GCA_015342045.1 Leptinotarsa lineolata
CAGTGCTGCCAACTCTTCTACAGCCAGCACAAATTATTTTACAATTTTATTTGTTGTATATAAAAGCTGTTAAATTCTGTAATATATCAAAAAATTTAATATATTGATGTGCAAATGTGAAAAAATGGTAGGTGATGCGGCTTAATAAGTGTCATATTTAGATTAAGCACACTAAAAACCAAAATAATAAGGTGTTTTGAGTAAAAACGTTTTTTCTACATTGGCCTGTGTAATAGAATGAGTTATCTTTTTACAAGTATTATTCAAATTTTCTCTTCTCTTTGCTGCTCTTTTTCATTCAGATTCAAATTATCAGTACGATATATCTCTGGAATACTTCAACTAAAAACAAGATGAAATTCTTGGAAATGTTGATGTTAAATACAACTGGAATTTATCATTGTTGCATAAAGACGCATGTATTTACATGAAGTCTATCGACCTGTCAGTGCTCCTCGTATCACATTTTGACTCCTCTGAGATATCTACCACATGAAATATTGGTATTGTCATTCAATCACAATCTGTGAGTTACTTACATACGTTTCATGATACTGACATTGACATTGACACACGGTTTTTACTTGATTGTTTCGATTACATGCAGTGCAAGACGCATAATTATGTATCAACTGTTCGTTATGAGCGAGCGAACATAATTGTTATCAAGATTATGAATTATATATCCCACCTAATAATTATAGGGCATTTTTACGACTGCGAATACTATTTCCTCCATTACTGAAGACCATGACCTTGCCAAGCCTGTGGATTGTTTCACTTTACACAAACGAGATAATTTAAAAGATTGAGTATATTTTGTAGGCTTAATGGTATTGGTATACAGGGTCTTCTGACGATATATTGAACAGCATCAGGAATATCATCTTGTCAAATATTCTACCATTAGAGAGGAAAAAGTAGTTCGATTCCAATTGATTTTGACTACCGAATATAGGTCAGACGGCACTTTGGGAGTGCTCACCAAAACCATAGAACACTTTGAACAAATTTTCAATTTCAAACCCGATTTTCAATTATCGAATGAACAGGAAAAAAAATCACGAAGCTTCAGTATAAAAATATTGCTTGTATGTGATATTGAACTTTAAACTGAAAAGTATAAAGCTAAATGTAATATTTTGATAATTGGGTACAACTTGTACTTGATGATGATGTGCAGATTTTTTTTAACATATAAACTTGTATATTTGCAGATGTTGATGTAATGTGTGAAGAAATAATATAAGAAGTAAACAGACTTAGTGATTAGGTAATGCTGGGCAATTACAGCAAAATGGAATGAGAAACATAAACCAATACTCAAGAATAATCTAGAAGTTATATCACTATATCTAAAGTATATATTGGACTTTATCTTTAATAAAAACGTTATTATATAATATAAAATGCGAATAAAAACGACACTATGTCAATGTAATTGTAGAAGTTGAACGAATATAAAATAAAATATCGATATAAAATATTGGAAAAGTCAAATGGAAATGAAATTTACATATCACATAATAACATATTATCGAATTACGATTAACGATAATTATAAATGTAGATTAGCACTGAAAAAAATGTCACATAATAATTACTCGTGAAATATTAAAGTTCAGAAAACTGTTGAACTTATTCAGTAATTGAGAATGATTTCTTTTAATTTATTGTTTACTAGATCGTATAATATATATCGCTCCGTATGTCGTAACCATTTCTTTATGTGATTTTTGAATGAGTTTAAGTTTCTGATGGATTTCAAGTGATCCGGTAGGATGTTATATAACTTTGGACTCAAAAATTCAATACTACGTTGGCTCACGCTTTTTTTCACACTTTGTCAATGAAAGTTTCTTTGCTCCGAGTACAATGATTGTGTTCGTTGGGATAAACTTGATTTTTTTTTGAGGAAGCCGATTATGGTTTTGCGACAGAAGATTTGTCTTCGATCAAAAAGTTGACTTTCTCTATACAGTGCGTCACTCGAGTAGGTAATTTTTTTATTGTACATAATTCTTGAAAAATGAGGAATGAAAATTTTCTTTGTTTTTTACCACTTTTATTTGTAACTAAAGTTACTGCAGTTTCGTCCTATAAAGACATTTCTAAATTTTTACATTAAACTGAAAATGAAGTACCATCAAGCATCACAGAACTTAAGGTTCAACCAAGAGTGCCTAAGAAGAAAAATTACATAGAAATATGTCAACATAAAAAAAACAAAAAAAAAACAAAAACTTTAGTTACGAATAAAAGTGGTAAAAATAAGAAAACTTTCATTTTTCATTTTTCATGATGATCTCTTATCACGAAGTAACGGCTTCATCCATCAATTTATGTACATAATTCTAATTATAAAGTGACAATATTATTTAAGTGACAGTCATTTATACCTCACCAACCTAGTATCCCGTACGAGAGTTGAGACTGTATCAGAGAAAAATTAACGGTTTTCAAATGAGTAATGTCCAGTATTTCTCTCAAGTATTTGAAACGTGAAAGGAAACCTCCTAGTTTGTTAGAAATATGTTTTGCTTTTAAGTCCCATCTTAGGTGCCTATCAATAATTATTCCCAGGTACTTCTTCGACTTCTCTTCTGGTATTATGGTTTCCTTATCAACAAGATCACCAATGTTTGATAAGTTACTTGCGTAGGAAGTGAACGGGAGGTATTTTATCTTTTCTAGATATAGATATAGAATTAAAATATAACATATAAAATATGTATGCGAAAGTGCAAATTTTCATTATTTTTACTGTTATATAGATGTTATAGATAGAAAAATAAAATATTCAGGAAGTGCTTTCGTGAATGATTCCAAGAGATTATTTTCACTGATGTTAAAATATTTATAGTTTCACCGACCCTTCGATTGAGTGTTATCCTGGTAAGGCTTTTTTGTTATTCCCCAATCTTGGAAAGTGACCAAAACATAAAAATCACCTAGTGGATGTTCATTTCACATGGAGATGAAAGAACATATCTGGAATCGAGAGACGAAATACGTTCAGACGAAACTATCAAATTAGCGAAACAATCCATTTTCTCCGGAACAAATTTCAGACAATTCTTGCGACTTTTTCCCAACCGTAAGTCAAAAAGTACGAACTGGGAAGGCGGCGGCGCGAGTCGGCGCGACGTTACGACGCACACCGTCGTTCCCGGACCCAGTATTTCATCGTGCGGCGGTTATGTTGCCTCGACGCCGGTTCGCAATTGTTTTCACTGTAGAAATACGCGAAAGTGCGTGAGATTTTGATGCGAGTGGTTTCAGTTTTAGAATGAATGTGAATTTTCGCGGTATCGTTGTGAAACCGTCGATTCGTTTTTGGATTGGAAAATTTTCTTTATGTAAATGAAATTTCAAGAAGTGTTGTTTTGTGTGTCTGTGAAATACTTATACCCCAGTCCAAAAGGTATGTCACAACTTTTTTTGTATACATCGAAAGAAAATTGTGAAGAAAAATCTGATCATTGAAATATTTATATTTGATAATATTCATCACTCTGATGAGAATAATTAATATGTTGCAAATGAAAACACTCTTCAATTTATCGGATTAGATTTTTACTGACAGTCGAGGATAGAACTTATTATAGAACGTCACTACCACATCCACGCCCTTTTATAATAGTTCAAGAACAAAATATCATTAGTACCAACGATGGTGATGAAAATGATGACTCTCAATTTTCATTCTCGATATGTTGAAAAGGAGAAAGTTTTACTTCATTTCAAATTCATTGAATTGTGCAGTCTTACTGAAAAAATATATATTTTTCAATCGAAAAAATATACATTTTTTCCATGAAGTAGTGCATAACTTATTATGAGTTGAATAGACGAAATATTTTGGAAAAAATTTATGAAAATTCTTTATTTGATTTTGATTTACTCCTTTCAAAGTAATATCTTAATAAAAAGGTTAATCCATGATTCAGTAATGATGTCATCATTGGAAAAACTAATTCAAAAAATGTTCTGCAAGTTGCTTCCAACACAAGGTAGGTTGCAATACAGAAATTACAAATGATGCACGAAATGAATAACTAAAAATGAATGTAATACAAAGATGGAATGAAATAACGTATTATCACAGTCAATTTGATGAACTGACCAAGAAAAACTTTTCTCAACTGTGACAAAAATATAAAAATTTAATTCTGTATTGTTGATGCTCCAACGTAATCACGTTTACGTGGAATCTAATTCAATATGATCATTTTGAAACTCTGTTACGCAGAATAAATTGATTTATTGAGCTGTATAACATTCAATCTTCCAATTTGAAGAATAAACAAAACTCGATCAATACAGAATAATTTCAATAACCACAAATTCTGCAGACAGATTGAATAACCTACAAGAAATGAAATTTATATACTTGCTATCTTGAGATTGTTGACGTTTCGGAGAGTTGTTCCTTTTCTTTCGAAATCTAAAAAAAACACTCTTTGAATCACTTCAGACAGAAACAGGTATATCTTTCGACATTTGCCAAAGGCTGACAGCTACGAATAGTTATCATGCTCTCCAATGGCAGATACCCAGAACACGGAACTAAAGACCATAGTTGCTGCAACCATCAAGGTGGGAATATTGCATCTTGGATAACCCACAACCTCGATGAGATACGATTATAGAGCTGTACTTTCCGGTCTGGATGGCTAAAGGCTAACTGAGAGGATCAGGTGCAGTAGTACCCTATTATATCGAAAGAGCGTCTCTCTGAAACGCGTCAAAAGATACTACATTCCCAAGCAATACAAAAGTGAGAAAAATACATCATGGTCTATGAACCCTTGAGGGGATTATTCTTCATCATGAAATTCAGACCCTGGTACCCTGGAAGCTCTTTCCGCCGTGTGACGGATCAGGTTTTTAGCATTTGAAAGAGTCCTAGTCTTATCATCTAACCTGAAGGATTACACATTAGATGAAGTGATCCGCTTCATTTGTTCGAGTTGAATAGTGTGGGCACCAATGAACCTTCATTCATACTAAACCTTCATTCATACTAAACCTTCATATCTACTTCATAACTTCATCGTGAAACTTTCACTGAACAATGTATAAAACTGTCTCAACATTGTTAGTATCTAAAACGCCTGAAGAAGCCTATTGCATAAACACTTATTGTAGTTTCGGGAAATATTTATTGAAATCTCGAATAAAGTGTTACTTGAATACATCATCATGAAGTAGTATGATTGAAAATGGAGAACATACAATGTTTCGGATACTATAGCTGCCCATTCGCTTGAAAAAATGGTAGGTTTTGACTCGATGAATATTCGAATGCGAAGCGTTCAGAATTTCCATCGAGTCATATATGTGATTAATATAATGAATCCAATGATGGTTGCATAATTGTAATGCACGAATGATGAAAATAATAACCGAAGTGGCGTTGTTTCGATTCTATTATCCGTTTTGTTTGTGAACACGCTTCGCTAGTAGTTGGAAATTTCGTCGCAGTGGTGTATATCAATAATAATATTATCTTCACTTTTTGCACATGATATTGAAGTACTGACCACTATTTTACAGTTCCATGAAAAATTATTGAAAAAGTAATCTGAAAAAAAAAAGTTTCATCGTACAGCAATGAATCGTATGAGTATTTTTGAAAAATGTACTTTTTTAAAGTTTACACTTGAAAGTTCACAAAACCATATTGTGACGCCCAAAAATGCTATTGAATAGCAAAACACGTATCGCTGTTTTGCTATTCCACTTTCAAGTGGAAATCTCACATTGAAGTGTAGTTTTTGAATACGTTAATGTACTTTGATATTTGAAATAGTTTTCACTTGATGGAGGGTGTTTCTTGATATTCTAAAATTCAAGACGACCTCACGGTCGTTTAGGAAAAATAGCTCCGTATGAACTTGTTTCGGAAGTCCTAAATTTTGAAAAAAAGGCTGTTGAGTTTCCAAGAGAAATATTTTTTCAAGAAACGGAGTACGTATCTTTTAGGATTGAAAAGGATTTTTTTCGTGCTGTACAAACTGTGTTTTTGTTTGATATGAAATTTTTGAATAACAAAGTGAAAGGGATGACTCATTTAGATAATTATTTTCATTTAATGAAATGATACATATTTACAATTCAGTCACAAAAACATATATTCAATCATAACTTCGATATTGCCTTCTCCTATGAATATGCATGCCAATTTTTTCTAATCTTTCTACTCTTTGGAGAATTACGGTACTACCTGTGATAGTTTCATAAGTGATATTATTCAATTTCAAAGTGCCTGATACCAATATTTTAAGATGACACCATAGAAAATAATATGAACTACCGATGATCCAAGTATGTGATCAGAGGACAACTAGAGCATTTCGTCCGTTGCCTTGTCCTCTACCAGTTGTAGCCTGTAGTAGTTGTACACGAACCATGGAGCATTAAAACTTTTAGACCGAAGCCACCTGAGTCAAAAAGTAGTTATAATAGTTCATTGTCAAAATATATGACAGTATATTATTCAACTAGTGAAAAATGTGCCAGTACTCGTGCGAATGAACTTTTGTAGACGCGAATCGAGTAGAAAACTATACCTTTTCTATAACTTATAACAGGAATATTTCATGAACAATTTATTTGTGAAGGATATTCCAAATCAGAGTGACCTGAGAAAGTATCGAAAAAGTTTTCAATTTCTGCTGATTTATCTAATTTCAATAGTTGAAAATTTGAGTTTCTGATTTCTTTCATTCTGAATATAGTTGGAAGGCAACGATAAAGTTATGAATATACTCATCTGTGTTTGGCCTAGCGATAGTGGGTTACTACGGATCTGATCAATTGTGATTGGTAAGAACGTATGAGTTATGAATCATTTTTGATAGATACTCACCCAAAAAGAAACAGCAAAATAATTTACGTTTTTTATAATAGTCATAAAATATGTTCAACATCATCCAATAGGTTTTTCAGTTCTTTCATGTAATGTATATCTGCAAACTCAGAATTCGTATAATGAAATGTTTTTCCAAAGATGTTGATTTCAATGACACAAATATAATGATAACTAGCCTAGATAGGCAATATGTTCATGGAATGAAATCTACTTTCCACATACTATATATATGTTTCAATCCTTATCAATACCAAATTTCATGACATGCAAATGAACGAATTTAATTTATTTTATATACGAGACCGATACGTAAAACGAGAATGCTCAGAGGAAAAGAACGACGATATTAGAAATAATTTTTGCTTTGAGAAGTATCAATAATTTTACCAGTGCAAATTTCGAATGAATGCCATTAGCAAGAATAAAAAACATATTGAGCGTTGAAAATATTCAATACTTCAAAAGGAAATTGAGAGTTACACTGAAGTTGTCATAAAATTTATATTGCAAAACGTAGTTCGGAAATTGGGACTATGTTCACATGAAGTTATTTCTCATAATAATGATAAAGGTAAACATGATTATCAATTTCTATATATTAACAAAATCAACCCAGTTGACATAAAAACAATAATAATATGAAGCAGGGATGGCCACCATCACCAGATGCCTTTGATGAATTGCACACCACTCATCCGAACAACTGGTGCAAAACCGGAACGGTAATCAAGGCGCGAAACTCGGTTCCTGGTAGTCGAGGAAGGGGCCCCCACAATTGACTCGCTCGGTGGGGTCAGAGGCAAGGTGTTGTGGCTCATAACGATAATTTTCCTACCGATGCCAACCCTGGCAATGACAACGGATGCTGTGAATGGACGCATGAGCTGAGGAATAGCCCTATGCATTGCTCATGATAATAGCGAGTCCACGCGAAAAAGGTACATGGCGACAATATATGCTCTGTGGTGTGGAACAGATACGGAGCATGCCCAAACCCTAATGCCCAAACCCAAATGGATTACGAATTTAATCTATGACGGTAGGGCTGTATATCTCCTTCCCGGAAGCGAACGGAGTGGTGAAAGTGATAGTTCTACCACACGTTGGCAAGCCTAGAGAGGAGACTCGTATGGAAATTATTACAAAACGCACAGCGCTCTATAGAATTGGACCCCTGAAGCCACAAAAACTAGCTTGTTTGGAAGTGGGGCTTCATAGTATCCTTACAAAAGCGGCTGACATCTGGCAAATCAACGCCGCCATGTACTGTACCATTCAATCGCTTTTTGAATCGTCAGGGAGAAATTTGCAGTTCAGAAGTTCAAACTGCGGGTACAAAAGATGTGACTAATATAACGTTGACGAGACAGCATCCCTCTCGAATCTAATGTGTGATTGATTATAAGGCGCCCAACAGGTCATTTACGCCCGCAGTGCGGCGAATATCTGCCAAATTACGATGTATTCATCATACTTTGAGTCCAGGCGTACTGCTGCTGATGAGGCTAGAGTCCAAACTGGGTGGGTCACTTTCAGAAGAGGTGTGTTTCAGGGCAATTCCGTCAGTTCCCTCCTTTTCTGTATCCCACTATCACCCTTATCCGCTGCGCTCCAAAGTACTCGAGAATATTACTGTGGCGTCCCCGGAATCCAGAGGCATGAGGTCACCCATTGTTCACATGTATGATCCAAAATTGTATGCCTTTGAAAAAAGGGATCTCCATCAGTTCTTGTAGGTCGCGGAAGAGTACACGCGTTCTATTGGTATGAAATTCGGGATAGATGAATGCACAATAATCCGTCTTGAAGAAGAAATGTGTGGGGATCACGGAGAGGATGCGCAACCCGTAGATGGAAGTATACTGTACCATCTGGATGCCACAGTGACGAATACCTACCTTGGGGTGAAACAACACCACTCATAAGAGGTAACAGCAGTGAAGAACTCTCTCCGCGGCAAGTACCAGCACAAACTCTAACAGATCTGGTCATGGAAACTGTCGGAGAAGAATGAAATTACTGCTACAAATATGTTGCTATTCCAATTTTACTCTACTCGTTTGGAGTAGTGGAGTGAACTCGGGGGATGCATCAAGTCAACGTGAACAACAAAAAATTAATTCAAATGTGACGACTTGGTATGCAAACGTAAGACTTTGTATACCAAATCGTCCGTTACACGGTTGTACTTCACCCGACAATAGGGAGGCCGTGGACTTCTGAGTTTGAAGTGTCTACATGACAGAAAGATACTAGATGGGATCTTTAAAGTCATGTCTAACACATTGTCCGACGTTTCCGGGTTTTTTAGCCGTGGTGTGCAGGTTTATATACCTGCCGCAGTAGCAGACGATTTCGTCTGCAGTAGCGGTCGAAGTGATCTACCTTGCTACGATGCGCAAACTGAAAATTGTCCTGATGTGTTTGTACTTATGATGGGACTAGGTGACGGACGACCGACTGCTCTTGTACACGCTTTGACATCTTTTTTGTTCAATTATGGAAAAAATGTTTGTGTTATGAAGTATTAATATCCATGTCTTGTTGATGTTCAAGCTCTCTTCTTTACGGTTGCATAATTTCAACCATAGGGAAGAACAGATGCGAAATGGAAATTTTCTATGTTTTTTATGGAAATTCATAAGCATAAGAAATGCAGGTGCAATCTGGTAAATTATCAAATCGATCTAGTCTACTCACCGGTTTGAAAATTAGCGTATCCACATTATCGCAGGTAAAAATAATTCAGGTAAGTTAAGTACCTCGGTTATTACCTACATAAAGGATAATGTAATCAATCATTTGTAGTTCAATGTATGAGTTTGAGAATGTCCTTATAGGATGAAAATGCAGTAACTTTAGTTACAAATGAAAGTGGTGAAAAAAATTTTCACATATCATTTTTCATGATGATCTGATGATCTCTTACCACGTAGTAACGGCTACATCCATCAATTTATTGAATGAACAGATGCGTTTGAGGCAATCTGATAAGAGAAGGAGGAGAGCGTTTCTTCATTATGCATTGGAATATCAATAAGATGATTTCTCCTCAAGTTGACAATATGAATTTCTGTCTTATATGTGATTCTTCTGCACAGATATTCAGGTGTATTAGTTCTGAGGATTTCACAAAAGAAACAACGGGAATGTTGTGGACGACGATTGGACATATTTAGCAAACTAATTTCTTTCAACCTTTCTGAAATCCTCTCTTCTTTCATGACTGTTGATTGGGCGCAGACATAAGTTGTGAACTTATATACGATACATCAGACTTTTGAAGAAATGAGCCACAAACCGTGTTGAAATGGTTGAAATGCGATAGGAACATCCGGTCGAATAACATTTTCTTCGTTTTCAAATTAATTTCTTTCCAGTGGGGAGCTGCGTAAGCAGTCTTCAACTCTCAAGTAAGATATTTGTCGAATTTCAACTTGGAGCCTGTATGCAAACCAAAATATTTTACCTACTAGTAACTGGATTCCATTTCCGAATGAAATGGCGCATGCCTTTGAAGCATTGATTATTTTGAAAAAATGTTTATTCGACAATGTAACAAGTTTTCATAGGAAAAATGATGATGGAAGTTTGACGTGTACAATAAAAGGGAATCAAGGATGCTGCTTTGTGGTAAACCTTGCATTATTGTTGAACTACCTGAGAGTTCATAATCGATTCTCACTTGTTGCCGACGATCCTGACGCTATACTGAATCCAAGATGACGTAGAATCAATTCTGAAACCAGACCAATATTTAGAAAATAGTTTTCCAAGTAGGATACGGATTTGTTTCTCTGAAAAATTTTTCAAACATTTTGATAGGGTCGGTAGAATGTTTATACTTCTCAACTAGCTGAAATCAGTCGGGTTGGGAACCTTGCGTAATGATAATACGAAATGAATTTCAGCAGTTCGGACTTCCATTGTCTAAAATTTGTAAGCTGATTTGAAATCCCTGAAATAAACAATATAATTGAAATTTAAAAGAATAGCTAAAAATGGCAAATATATTAAGCAAAAAACTTGAAATGAATTCACA
>WOGR01010447.1:0-10918 GCA_015342045.1 Leptinotarsa lineolata
AAGCAGCCCAAATCCAGCCAAGGAAAAGCAGGTCCTCACTAAAGTTGCTCGGTCCCGCGTATCTCAGGCCAAACCTAGCGGTGTTAAGGGGATGAGATATATTTTGGGATTAAATTCGAGGGGGTCAAGACATCATTAGATCAGTCCTTCGGGCTATCGACTCAACTTAACCGTTGGGACCCTCTACTGTGCATCGATAACCTGTGTTCCAAATCCTGCGAGCGTCCCTCATCCAAGGGTGCAGTTCAACCATTAGGCTCCTTGATCCTAAAGACTAGCTCAGTTCACCCTGTAGGCCCTTGTTAGGAAAGTAACTTCGTGAAAAAAAGCTGGACTTGAAATTTTAGAAATACCGTGAACCCTTTCCTCTGCCTATTACCCAGTCAGAGTCATATTAGGGAAAATTAAAACTGAAATGCAGACTAGGACAAGAAAAGCGCGAGCGGAACTTGCAAGCCATACGACAGTGCCACATCGCGAGGTCAGAAACTTCGACCCACCGGAATTCCTATCAGAAAATTTTAGCCATCTGAGTGCGACTTCTAAGATGCAGCGAGGAAATCCCCTAGAATCTGTTTTTATTGGAAACAGTATTCCACGAACTCCAGCGGAGATGGTCAGTCTGAGGCTGCCTCCTACCCGTCTAAGTTTCGAAAACGAGGACACCAGCACCTCGCCCTTGGTCGCAGAGCGACGAACCCGTTGCACTTTCGGCTCGTTTGCAAGGCCGACCGCTAGAAAAAACGAAAATTCTCAAAGGACAGTCCTCAAACCGCGATAATATACCGGCAAGTCAACGAGTAATAAACCGATTTAGGGCATTAAATACTCCGAATACGCTGAGGATGGATGCAGAAATTTTCGCCAGGGAACGTCAGGAGATGTTGCCCGAGAATGTATCTGGACCACACCTACGAGAGGGAAACACCAGGTCCCAGAGCGCGTCCCAATTAGGGCTCCGCGTGAGGTAATATCTGTTGGCGCGATCCCCTATGCTGCGATCGGCCACAGAACCGAAATTTCATTTGAATTTGTATGCGGAACAAAATGAAATTTTTTACCGGAACCATGAACCGGCGGGCAAAGGCGCGCCGCGCGTTTGGTACGAGCGAGAGACTGGCGCCCTAGCGGAAGTGCTAGGGGGTGGAGGTAAGTCGGTGGGTTATCCTGAAGCAAGAAAGGGTTTGGGGGTAGCTTCATGGCGGGGCCAGTACCCGACAACCAGTTTTCGCGACGAATGCAGGAACCCGGAGCTAGCTGGACGAATACAACTTCCCGTCGTACCTAGACAGGAGCTGAGACCTGAAATCGCTAGGTTTCAGGTCTGGGAGGCCAGCCGGCCGTTACGACGTAAGGTAAGCGGACACGAGGGGTGCGGTGTAGGTGTACACGCTCCTTCGCCAAGCCGACTTAACCCTTACGGAGGACAAAACAAAATTATCTTTCCATCGCTGTTTCTTCATTCCACTGAATTTCCGGTGGAAGAATATATATTTAGTATCAGCATTGCACTCGTGAGGAGCCGAGGCGTTTCGCTAGTATACTATATAATGAATAGCACCAATCACTGCTCGATTCAACAAAACTCACATATTTTCGAAAGATCATTGCATGGGTATTACATAGACAAATGGATTATTACCATAATTCACCAAATGACGGCATTGTTATTGAGAATATTCACATCAAATGCAAAATAAAAGGCTCGATGTCCTCATTTCATGCACGTAGGTGTGAAACTGAAAGTCAATCTTACTGAACCGTATTCCATCTCTTTGCAGTATTAACTAATAAATATCAATAATTCACTTTGATTGTTGCTTGGCCAATCGAGTGCTTTCTTGAAATGAAAATGTTAGATGAAACTGGCCAAAGGCCATTTTGTCCTTATAAGGATGCAGGTGAAATCGAGGATTGGTCATTCAAATTCACGATGTTTATACACATTGCTAAATCTCTACTAAGGTGTTCTTAATAAAATTAACATTTCAATACGGGTTCGGAACGTGTTACACAACTTTTGTTTTTGCCCAATCTTGGCGCCAGCTTTATTTGACGGCATTGTTGAATATGTATATTTTATGTATTCGTGAACAGTAACATTCTTTGCTAATGAGCTGAGCAAGGTAAGTAAGAAAGAATAAAAGTTATGGTTGAAACATTTCTACTGCAAATTATTTTTTAAGACAGAGTGAGCTCAAATCATAAAAAAATTGTGTGAACTGAAGAATGAGAAAAACATGTTGGAGAGAACCAAAAAATGGGCAAGATATACTGGTATATGAAAAATAACTTTATTGTCAGTTTCAGTTTTCAGTCATTGATATACTTATGCAAACTCTTTACGGAAATGACAACAGGACGTAGATGTCCAGTGTTAAAATATGTGACAATCACAAGACTACAACTACCTTGATGAATGTTATCAGCACAGTTCACCTCACAGTGGTATGAAAGTACCCTGTTTTGAATATCTTTCAAAAGTTTGTTAAAAATGGTAATACATGTATGTATAAAAGTTTGTTAAAAATGGTAATACATATGTATAAGCCAAGGCTTGGCTTGATAAATATTATTCGGGTTCCTTAGCAGCAAAATTAAATGCTGAGAAGTGGTTTGCTAAGTTCAAACGAGGTAGAATGAGCTATGGAAACAACTAAAAAGTCCATGAAATAATTTTGGATGACTGCAAATTGAAGTTGATCGAGATAGCTGAGGCTCTAAGGATATCAAAATAACGTGTTGAATACACCGTGCATAAATAGTTGGGCGTGCGAAAGCTCTGTTCAAAGAGGGGGACGCTCGAGCTCACAATCAACAAAAAACAACAACGAACTGATTATTCTGGGTAGTTTTTGAAGCTGTTCCACCATGAAAAACCAGAATTTATGCATCGATATATCACAATGGATGAAACATGACTATCATTCTACACCAGATTTTAAACGATCGTCATCTGAGTGGACAGCACGTGGTGAACCGACTACAAAGCATACAAAGACGCAACAGTCGGCTGACAAGGTTATAGTATCAGTATTTTGGGATGCGCATGCTATAATATTCATCCACTGTTTTGAAAAGGGAAACACCATCAACAGCAACTGTTACATAGAGTTATTTGAGCGTTTGATGGACGAAATCGCGTTAAAGCGGCCTCATTTGGAGAAAAAGAAAGGGTTGTTCCATCAAAATGATACATTGTATCATAAACCGATGAAAACCATGGCAAAATTGCGTTAATTGGGCTTCGAATTGCTTCCGTATCCACTGTATTCTTCAGATCTGACCCCCAGCGACTTTTTTCTAGTCTCAGATCTCAAGAGGATTCCCGCTGAAGAGAAATTTAGTTCCGATAAAGAGCTAATCTTCGAAACTGAGGCCTTTTTGAGGTTGGGAACAAATCGTACCATAAAAATGATCACTTTGATAAGATGTATTCAAGAAATGAAACACAAGATAAGTTGAGGTGATCTTAAAATTCTACACACATGTAATAAAGGAGAGAAAGTGAATTTGTTGGAAGCCATGGAATATAACAAATCAATAAAAAACCCGAAATATATACCCCTAAACGAGCAACTCGATCTATGTAGGTCTCCACTCTTGAATTTATGAATTTAGCAAACCTGATAATCTCTATAGTTTCATAGTTGGTACCCTTATTTCATCAGTACCTAGCCTACCAGACTACCTGTAACCCTATATATTTCGTGTACACACTTCACAAAAATAGTAAGCTAGTTTTACGTGATGATGGGCTAAACCCCGAAACCGGTCGAAGGAATAAATAAACGTAGTGGAAATTAGACAAGAAAGTGTTTTTATTGATCTTTTTAAAGTGATCATGAATTTCCACAAAATAAACTAGTCATCAATAACACAGTGCAGCCAATTTAACTGCAATCAAATTGTATTGGTTTCATCTCGTGAACGAAGCCCCAAGAGGAGAAGAAACAAACCTCTATCAAACTCTAACACGAATCAATCAAACGCTAACACAAATCATATCAGTCTGATGACAAGTTCCTTACCTAGTTCCACAAGTTTTTTCAAAAAGAAATTCTTGCAGATGCTTCTCTCGTTCGTCCTTAAGCAGGAATTCGCTGAAATCTATCGAGTGATCACCTACTGACTGATTTCGCAGTATTACTCCTCATTTTATCGATATAGTAAAGCTATCTGATTGGGATATGAAAGTTACCTCGGGTTCTTTTATTTTTGTTCTGTATCCATACCCAGTAACAAGTAAGTTTTTAAATTTCATCAGATCTCATAATTTTCAAATTTTTAATTCTCATTTGAAAGTTTTATAAAACATCGTGATGACAGTTTATCGTGATCCTCCAACCTATTTTTTGATAATGTAGGGTATCTTGTGTGCGATAGACGAAGCTCTGTGTAGGCCACTTTTTCGTCAGATCTGGAGTTCATTCTCGAAATCTCAACTTGGCGTAAAATCCAATAAGGCAAAGTGTCAAAGAATATAACCTCAACATGACTGTATCATTGATCCAAGTAGAAAAGTTCAGATATTAGCAGTAAAACTAGATGAAAACGTAGAAGCAGCAGCAGCATGAGAAGAAGTCAAAAAAAACAGAGCCGACATACCTGATTCTTCCAGTGCAAGCATAGGAATTGTTCATGATAAGGCGATGTAACTAGTAAGGGACCAAACTAAATAATATTTATACGTTTCAAGTTTTAGCTAGAAAGGCGAATCTGAAACAAATTCTATTCATTAAAAATGTCCAAAGAAGATGACACAGAAAATCATTTGAACAAGTTCTTCTATGCGTTGATGAAATAGAGAAAGTTGGAATTTACATAGCTGATTGCTATTTTTATTCCTAATGTGTGGTAAGGCTACAAAACCTTTCGCTGCGCCGTATAATCAACACTAAACTTAAAACTTCAATTCAAAAATGGCAATGGAAACAATTTGCACACCATTTGCAAAATACAAAATCAGAAAAGATTTGACTGAAAGCCAAATGATGAAAAGAAAGAACAACTTTCATGAAAAAAGTTGTGGATTAAGAGTGTTGCTAGAACAAAGCGGGAAAACTATACGATAGCGGTAAAAAAAATTACATCTCGATTAGAAAGTCCAGTTTCTCAAGATTTTGGACTCCAAGAAATATGATGAAATTTCGAGAAAAATGTGAAGTTGCAATAAAAAATGTAGTAAAGATCTTCTGGGTTTTCGTACCTATTCTTTATTTACGAACTACTTTTTCGAGATCTACACTTTTCATAAAGATTTGGTTATTTTAGAGATCTCGGTGAAAAAGTAAACAATATGGGAACTTAAAATTTTAGCCCTTCTACGGCCTTATACAATCCCTAGAAACACATTTTCAAAACAAACCGTTTCTCCCCTATTTCTTCCTTAATACGTAGACCGGGAAGACGTTTTCTTGACTATTGGCGCCCCTGTGCTCCACCCCGCAATATGAGTCGGCAGCAGAAATCACCCGCTGCGACAATCTTTGAAAAAGCCGCTCATGCTCACTGACCCTGCTTACGATGTTCTGCCAAATTCTCGATTCGTTCTAGTTAATAAGTCTTTGCCGTATGGTGCTGGCAAAAAATTAGATACTATTTTATGACCTTGAAATTGAGGGAAAAAGTTGGCGGAAGTATACCTGGTGTGCGATTTTGTTTTTGAAAATTTTTGATAATATAAATAAATTATTCAATATATCCAAGAAGTATCTATTTGAAATGCTCATATGTTTGTTTGTATGGAAACAATTATTGTGACAAATGAAAACGTGTCATTTCATTTGAAATTATCTATAAAGCGATATATCATCAGTTTCAAACCTGTTTTGGGAAAGAAAAATCATGACACACAAAATATTCAATATACTGTAATCGCACTGTATGATTCTCATTCAATATTACAGTGGAAAAGGAATACTGTTAGAAGAGAAAATAAAAATTTCGAAATTAAATCTCGGGATATTCAGGATCTTTCTTGCACTGATGATAGGTAATACCTCAAAAACGGTCTGTAGTTGATTTACTCGAATAATTTCAGCATGATCCTGCTGCTGGATGAACGAGGTATCCTCTGAGGTATCTTACATATAGATCTGTCGAATAAAAGAATATTTTTGTATAGAAGTGTATAATTGAAATTCTTATTGCAAAGCTCTTTCGACTTTCGTCATCTTCAGTGCTCACTCGTCAGATAGCAGGAAGTATAGTACATTTATAAAATTTGATCTGTATAAAACCTAATCAGCCTAATGATACTTGTTGGAGATAGAAGCCATGTGGCTCAGTCTATCTCCAACAAGTATTTCGTTGGTTATTAGGCTGATTAGTTTTTATATAAATCAGATTTTATAAATGTAATATGTTCTCACTTCCCGATACTTCCTGCTATCTGACGAGTGAGCACTGAAAATGACGAAAGCCAAAAGCGCTTTACAAAAATAATTTGAATTATACACTTATATACAAAAATTATCTATTCTTTCAATCAAATAAGTGTATTCAGCTTCCCAATTTGTTTATTTATTCTGTCGAATTCAATTCAATATCCAGCGGGGTATTAGTCGGGAAAGTAGTTATTTTCTGGCAGGCATTTACCAGAACCTATGCTGTTGCTAGTTGGGGGAGATGGATATTTCGAGATATTATTTCGAAATATTTATTCAATACGCATCGTGTTGCAGTTCTGTTGCTTGAGAGAAGTGCTTGTTTTCAATTCAAGTATAATAAATGAAACTGTAAAGGAATGTTATTCTGTAATTTATAATGGAGAGGTGAAAGTTAGTTGTCCGACGAGAGGCAAGTCCTCAAAAACATCTATTTAATTTCACTAGCCAACAAATGAGAAAAAAAAATGCGACTAATATTATAATGGCTATAAATGAGAGTTTGAAACATCCTGACTGCGAATTCAACATTAAAAATTTTCACATATTATAGGAAAACATAAGATCAAAACAAGAAAAAAACAATATATTCTGAGGATAACAGGCTTTATTTACAATACACATGAACAAACATTCAGATGAAGTCTTTTGTAGATAACCTTTTTGCAAATGTTGACTTTCGTTAATATGTTTCATCGTTTTCCCTCATAAGGAAATTTCCTAGAAAAACATGCAAATGAGAGTGCAAGAAATGGATTTTGAGAGACATGCGACATCCCATTCCGCAGTAGCTTTCAAGTAGCTCTTCTACAAGTGTTTCGTAATCTTCTACTTTCTTGTTCCCTAAAAACTCCGAAACAATCATTTTGAAAGAACTTCACGCAGGTAATTCAATATTACTTAATTTTAGATTGAATTGTTGATTACTTGGTATTTCTCTAATTTGTGGTCCAATACATATACCTTCCTTAAGATTTGCATCACTTAATTTTGGAAAAACATGTTTATGATATTTAAACGCATCACCTTCTTTGTCTAATGCTTTCACAAAATTTTTCATCAACCCATTTTTATTATACCCAAGAGGTGTATTCTTCACGTTAGCTTGACCTGGAATATATTTATATCTCGGAGGCCATTCTGTTACTTGATAATGACTCTGTGTTTCCCTACTGTTCCAAAGGCAAAGAAAACAGCAAAACTTCGTAAATTCGTCCTGAAGATCTAGTAATAGTCCTATGACTTCAGGGTCACCACATATTTGCCACTTATACTTATTATGAGTTATTTCATTTAGAATAAGTGACATACTTTCGTGTGTTTCTTTCATGACAACTACATGTACAAAAGGAATAGAGGGTCTTTTGTTACCACAATGGAGTAGAACGGCCTTAAAACTTGTTTTAGACGAATCTATAAATAAACGCCATTCGTCCGGGTTATATGCAAATCCTAATGTTTCCATCACACCTTTTGGATTTACACAAACACACATTTTATCCTGTATAGTAAAAAACGAGGATAGCTCATGGTTATGGTTCCTAAATATTGTAACTTTGGTTTTAGGGACTAGTAAATTCCATTGTTGTAATCTAGACTCTAAAAGTTCAGCATTCTCTTTGGACAAGTGGAGGTCCCGAACAAGGTCATTTAATTCAGGTTGTTCGAGTATCGGAAGTTCAAGAAGCGGCGTTACAATTCTCATATACAGCGGAAGCAGATTCGAATACTGGGCAGAGCCGCTGTGTTGCCAGATTTTAAACAATTTTCTAAATTTGGGGAAAAAGCAAATGTGGAATGTTGTGTTTTGTGAAAAAAATCATAACTCAAAAATCTTACGAGTTAGAAAATTTTTACTATCATTTTCGCATTTAGAGACCAACAGTCGTAAATTGGCTGTAAACTAGTGATTTTTTGACCTTTGACCTTAGAATATCTGTAATCGCCGACACCCTACGATAAGTAGATTCTGAAACAAATTTTAGAGTGTCAAAATAAAGTTTTCTACAAGTTTCCAGCTGACTTTCTCTCATTCCGAGGTGAAACCCCTAATTTTCCTGGTGGAACATTTTGCCAGTCGAGATTTCAGTTAAAAAAATGCTTTTGTCACTAATTACTTTCCATTTCGATTTGCAACTCAAACGTTCGGACACTAACCCACAAAACTGCTGGGACAGTCTACGTGCCTCATAAGAGTAACATTATAAAAAACATTTTTTTTATATATATATATAATCATTGCTTTGTTGAAAAGGGCCCCACGAATCATTCTTCAAAATCCATTAAACCCCGAAAAATTCAGGTAGCCGCACATCACCGTTTCACTCGGGGCTATCCGACCGGAAAAAGCTAAAAATGAGAAATTAACCCGTCAGTTTATTTGACGTTTGGAAGACAGTGACGGCGCCAGCTATAATTACAGACCGATACCCGCTAATGCAGGGGCGTACTAGAAGACGCCCTCACACGCGCTTTAGTGTCATTCCCGTCCACGAGATGGTGGATCCCGGTCGGTAGCCGAGTCACGTTTCTCGAATCAACATCTGCTCACCTGTAATTAAAGGGAAAAGTGATGAGTGATGCACTAATGGTTTCTGTTCACGCACCGACAGAAATTACCAGAGTGACTTGTGCCCCGAGAGAATTGATGCTTTTCTACGAAGTTTTCGTTGGTCTAATGACGTCCATTATAGAAATTCGAATCGTACGCATTGCTTTGATATTGTACGTATTGACTACACAGTAAGGAAAGTTAATTACAGGCCTCGTACTCGTCCTACTCTTTCTACCTTTCAGTAAAGTAGAAAAAGGTCGTAGTTTCCGATAACACAGGCCACCAAAACAAATATTTTTAGATTTTTGTGTGCTGAATTCAAATCTGGTCTTAGTTTCTTTGTATCACCCATAGTTTTTGAGAAATTAACCTTTTTTATATAATTTGAAATCTGTACGATATATGGTGAAATTAATGAAACACTTTGTTAAATCCCTATCATGGTTTTTATTTACAGTAGATTTCTTGAAATAATGATGCAGGTTTGTAATGCAGGTTTCACTAGTCAGATGGAATTGGTTTATTCTTCATTTTTCTGTTTTTTTTGAAGTTTTTTGTGTAGATTTTCCTGCGATGAATCGCTTGTTGAGTTTCACGGTGAAGTGACCAACAGTAGTGTCCCATGATGTTGATGTTCCAGCGGCCCTGGTAACGTTTTCCCATCAATTTAATATCTTGGTGAAAACGCCCACCCTGCTCCTCACTAACATCTCCCAAATTTTCCGGGAAGTAATCAATATGACTGTTCAAGAAGTGGACTTTCAGGCTCATCAAACATCCTAGTTTCTTAAAATTCTTTAACATGTTAGCTACAATGGTACGATATTCTGGGAATTTTGCATTTCATAAGAATTTTGTAACAACTTGCTTGAATGATACCCATGCTTCTTTCCCATGTATGGTCATTATGGTTTCAAAGTTTACGTCGAACATCATTTTTCTGACGTCGGGTCCTACAATGACGCCTTCTTCAAGTTTAGCCTCTTAAAGGTTTGGAAATTTCTGACAGAGATACTTGAAACAAGGTCCCTCTTTAGGCAATGCCTTTACAATCTGTTTCATGAGGCCCAACTTTATATTTAGAGGTGGTAAGAGAATGTTTCTAGGATCTACAATGTTTTTGTGGAGAATTCTCTTCTTGCCGTGTGTTAAAGACTCCCTCACAGGCCAGTTTTTTCTGCACCAATGTTGATCCCTTGCTCTACTGCCCGATTCACACAAAAACATGGAAATTTGGTGCTGATCAAGAAGCATATATGTTACTTTCAAGTCACCACATATCATCCAACATGAATCGAATAGCCAATTTTATTCAACACTATTTTTAGGTTTTCATAGGTCTCTTCCATATGTATAGAATGCCCAACAGGTAAAGATGCATAAGTGTTACTATTGTGTAATGAAACAGCTTTTAATCCAGTTTTGGAAGAATCAAACTCTTTGGTCAGATCTGGAATGTCTGAGCAGTATAGTGAATCACCTTCTTGTTCGTAAAATGTCAAAAACTGCTGCTCTCTCTTCCTATACACATATATGCTAGTTCCAACTGCCAACAAGTTTTTTTCTTTTAGTCTAGAACCAAGCAATTCAGCTTCTTCTTTTTTTAACCCGAGATTCCTAACTAAATCGTTAAACTCAATCTGAATAAACAGTTTAGGCTCTATATTTGCTGTAGCACATTGGAACTTTTCATCATCTTGCTCATCTATATCTGACAGTACATCAGAAAACATTTCAGTTTGAACAGAATTCAAAGCATCTGGAGGTTCTGGGACCGGCAAATCTACATCGTGCCCTACTGGTCGGATGGCGGAAATTAGGTAAGGGTAGCTTATTACCTTCTTGTTTTTCGAGTTATGGCTAGTAATATCAATACTACAAAAGTAGCAATCATCAGTGTGGTTTCTAGGTTTCCTCCATATCATAGGAACAGCGTACTTTCAGGCTTTTTTCTCCTTTTTTGGCCATTTTCTAG
>WOGR01010448.1:0-10918 GCA_015342045.1 Leptinotarsa lineolata
CAAAACATCCGGATTGGAGGTCCTCTTCAAGTCCTGGATTTGTTTCGTCAACATTCTTAAAATTCTCATAATATTTAACACACCATCGAGCGTAGTTTGGCTGATTAACCATAGAAAATAAGTTTGTAATTTTCGGAATTACATGCTTGAACATTTCAAAATCACCCATGCGTATGCTCCTGGATAAAGTGATGTAATAATTAACTTATGCTAGCGATACAATATTTGAGATGAGACTCAACAATTGTAACTCAATTTCGTTAAAAACAGCAACAAATACACCAATGTGACTAAACTGACGCCATCTTGACTACAAACAGCTGCTGTCGTCTATCTCACTTGCACAACTAACATGTGATTGTCTGCACTACTCCAACATGCCCAATCACTTTTCACTTTTAGATCGGTCTGGCTGAAGTTTAACAATGGAATTATTACTTGGCAAATTAATTTTAGGTTTTTAGATACTTAAATAACATCCTATAAAAATTTCAGTCATATTAAAATATTTTGAAAAACATTTTTTTCAATTCAAAATTAGCGAAACGAAACTGTCTGGCAATTATAGATTCATATTGTAAAAAGGTCAATAAAAATAATAATAAAAAAACTTCTCAAAATGATTCGAAAAATTGATTTTTTACCTGTACAGGTAGGATGCGCACTAATGAACGCAACTTCTACCGCCATTCAGATAGCCCGGATTAGAGTGATAGAGATAGCATATCTAAAAACTGGCCTACCTGAAATTCTCTCTCGAAAACGTTGCTAGCTAGACTGTATATTGGGCTTCTATATTCACCCTAAGATTTTCGGGAGATGATCAAATATTGATTCGAACGTCAGTAAATCAGGTGGATTTACTTTTGGGCTTGTATATTCACCCTAGGGTTTCTGATGCACTATCAGGTAGAGACTTGAAGGTAAGTAGCTCAGGTATGGCTCACCGTGGTAGTCGTTTCATGAAAACGAGATGCACAAAATTAATATTGAACAAGATAGATGTACACTACACTTGAATGTGTCTGTGGTAACTAGTCAAAGTCTTTCAGCGAATGTATGATTGTTGAACCTATATTAACATTTGTGTTTAAAGCCTAAATTTAACAATGTCTACTGACAAATACAAAATATTACCAATATTGATATCTAAAAGTGTTTTGAAATAGATAAGATATTATACTTCAAAAGATATGTTTTTGTTCTACTGAATCAAAACGTCTGTTAATGTGTTGAAGAGTTCCGAAAAAAAAAGATAATCAAATACTTCTTCACGAAATCTTATGCAAACAAGTTTCAAGTGGAGTTGAAGAAATTTGACTGAAAATAGATATTTTCTAAGAAAAAACAATAATACAGGGGGCATTAGATAAAGGTAAGGTACAAAATTTTTAATTTGTAAGAGAGATATAAAATTCCAACTTTTAAGAATAATGCCCACTGGACCTGGCGGTTCAAAGAAAACAAAATGACTCTAGGTGGGATAAAACAAACTATTACAGATTTTTAATAATGAAGAAAAATATGTGCATTAATACTCACCCAGAATCATTTGCAGCCTTGATATAAAGAAAACCATGTGGGTTACTGCGTTTCCGGTATAAAATTTTCCAAGCAGGAACAACTTTCAGCCTCTATTACGAACAAATTGACTGAGATTATATTAGAATTTCATTCGTCATGCAACCAAAGGCCGTGAAAAGGAAAAATCAAAAATTTTTGTTTTGAAAGTTGTGAAAACTAAGTTCATACGCCTCTGGCGATAAATAATCTGAAAATATCTACAAACGGAAGAGATAACCACTTGAATCCTGAAGGATTACGAAGATAAACTCAGATATGGATTGCATGAAGCCATGCATACCGCCATTTTTTTATAAAATAAAATATTTCAAATTAAGGTAACGAATAATTAGTGGAACTCTCCTTTCACGTACCTAATTTTCTGTTCAAAACAACAAACACTTTGATCTGATCTCTGTCCTCAGAAACTCCTGTCCTCAACGTGATATAAAAAATATATCAATGCTCTAATCGATGTTGCTACCTCGATCAATCGATGGGAAAAGAGAGTGAGCCCTTGTCCCTTCGAGAAAAATCGAATTCGCTCATGCGTAGATTATTCATGTCTGATCCCCCAAACTTGACATTGCGTTCTATAAAGTATGAGCATTTTAGATTTGATGGTTCGGCTATCCTCCGCAAGATGCTCTCGTAGGTATGAAATCATTGTTATTGATTTATAGAACTAATCCAAATGTCAAGTTTTCACTCTTGATCACTAGATAGTGGGCTAATATGAATGATAGATTCAGGTAATATAACTGGTGTAACGTTTAATCGTTTCAACTTTTGAACCGTAACGTGTGGTGTACAGTAAAGTCCATAACAAAAACGCATCTGTCAAATACTTCTAAACTATATCCATCCAAAAAATAAAGTTACCCAAACAAAGATAGATGCGTGATCAAAGCATGATCTATCTATCTATCAGCACGCACATTTGCATCTAGTGGGTAAAATAAACAAACCTACTTACGCTGACCAATCAGATTTAACTGCAATCGGCTAACGGAATTCATGTTTTAGGGTCGGAGTGGTCAATTACGTTTTAACGCCTGTGGTGTGTACTTATACGGTATTTTAAAGTTTTTAAAAATTTTTCAAATGTCAAATACTGATACGGCTAAAGAAATTGCTGATTTGTATCTCCACACTCCACCTGAAAAATTTTTCTATATTCAGCCGCATATTTAAAAAAATAATAAAATTTCGGTCGTTCCTTAGTGCGGCTCTGTACAAGCAGTCTTGTCTGGAAAATCACGTGCACTATGCATGATAATGTTTTGGAGCACTCTGTTGCTTAGATGGACAGAACATACATATTCATCTTAGGGGAATATGCCTAGTCCGATCCTGTCTGTCATGTGTCCATTCCTTCGGTGATCGATAGCCTGGTTGAGAATTGCAAATGCAAACACATCAACACAATGACGTCGATTAAGGTCTTATCTCACAAATCCAGCAGTCTGTCTTGAAGATAATCTAATAAATGTTAATTTTATTCAGCGTGAGGTCGTCGGATGTAGTTATGATCCGGAAATTTCAATAAAATATATCTACCAAACGATGAAGGTCGACTTATATTTAAATTCGTCGGGAGCGATTTTGTGTCTTGGATGTCTTCATTTTTGGCTAATTAACTCAACATTGAAGCACGAAACTATTATAAACATCGTCAACGAAATAATTAGAGCAAACATAAACTAATCGATTCTCAGGTTTTACGCATACAATTTCCTCAGTACCCAGTGAATTTAAAAACTATTTCTAGATTCATGCAAAAAACAACTTTATTGAACTATTCAGCAAAAAACAGGATCTTTATTGTACTGTTGTATCCATTTGACACCCTACTATAATGCTTTGTTATCATAACAATCATAAACATTCAAAACGATGCCATAGTCAGACTTATAAACATATTCTCTGCAGCTTGTCAAATCCAGAAAGGAACCTAAGAATTCTCACAACCTACGAGTTCCCTGGACCATATCAAAATTAATAAAGCTTTTCTTACATTTGACAAAAAGTACAATAAATATATTTTTATGTACAGCTTGTCAAATGTAAGAAAAGCTTTCTTGATTTTGATATGGACCAGAGAACGCATAGGTTGTGAGAATCCTCAGGTCTCTTCCTAGATTTGACGTAAGTGATATTACTTTTTGAAGTATTGCAATCATGTACTTGTGGAACCTTTGGTGTAGTAATGAATATAACTGGAGTTCTATCCCAACACTGAACCGTAATTTTTAACACCTCGACTTGTGTTTCAAACACCAAGTAATATTTATTGCAATCATCTTTATTATATAGGTACTGGATTACTAGATTACGAAGAAAAAAATCAATTTCTTGTGGCAAATATCCATTGAAGTCTATTGAATAAGACAAAAAGTTATGAATATAATTGAAATATTTATCAAAGAGAATAACAGGGAGTTCTTGAAAACTATATGAGGAGTTAACATATCTAAGTAAATAGTTTATTTCTTCTTGGAGTAATTTGAAAAGCACATGCACATCAGTACAAAATATTAACTTCACAATAAAAGTACTGATAATAATATTCATTTCATGAGAGACACTTGTAAGCGTTATCGCATAGTTGTACGGGAGTTGCCTTTTATATTTCGGGATTAGAGAACAAAAACAAATATTAATCATCGAAAATCACTTTGTTTTTCAAAATACTCCCCATGAAGATGTATACACTTTTGCATGCGTTTGAACCAATTGTCGAAGCACCTTTACCACTCTGATTGAGGTATCTCCAATACATGCATTCTGAATGCAGCAACGTTGACCTCTCAGTTTGTTTTTTACGTACGGGGATAAAGAGAATTTATTCGGTGCCAAGTCAAGACTATACGGCGGATGACTCAACAAATCGATATTTTGGGTGCGACAGCTGATTAACGGAAAAAACAGATTTGAAGCAGATACATAAGAAAGAAGATTCATTTCAAATTTTATTCAATTTATCCTACAATCCTCAATCTGTTCAACTGCAATTTATTATCACAAAAACGATTTCTTATTGGCCAACACAAATGTCGGCTCCGGTAAAATAACTTGATTGTTTACCAATATTTGTTATAACATTTGTATTATTATGCACAATGCGCTCGTCTCCACTCACGCACGCACGCACACATGCCCGCATCCTACATACACTCTTCCTAATAATGCTACTAAATTCAGGCGTTATATGCTGGCTTGGGTGATCTGTTGAATCTTCCAAAACTTGAGAGGAAGGTTGAATAAGGTCCAGTATAACAATAGGTAATTTTTCTGTTTGAGTTTCCACAAGTATGAACTGAACTGATTCTTCTAAAACTGATCCAATAGAAGCTTCTGAGGTAATACCTTCATTCATATGAATGTTAACTGATGACACGGAATATGCAGCAAAATAGACACCCGCCGAGCCCTACCTTTCATAAAATAAAACGTTCTTTAATTGGAAAATTGTAACAAACAAATCGGATTATAATAGTTGACAACTATAACAACAAAAATGGCTTCCGTCAAACTGGATCACTATATTTTAGTTCTGTGATTGGATACATGAGGCAACACCGCTGTAGACACGATCAAGCAAACCAGTATAATTTTCAATAGCATGAAACAATCCCATTGTAATGTTCATCGAAGAAATTTGAAGTTTTTGTAATCTGTCAAGAATGATTTTGTACAAAAGATATTCGAGGAATCTGACTGTTCGAAAACACCCAAAAATTTTGCAAATTTTCATAAAGCTGACATGAAAATTATAAAAATCGATTGTCAGAGTAATATAGTGCATTAGTACTTTGTTTTTATTAAATGAAGAAAAATAAATCATAGGTGTAAGGATAGAATAATGATCAAATATGCACTCTAACGTCTTCTTTACGTTCACAAACGTCTTCATTGAACTTCAAAAACGTTTAAGTATGTTTTTGTGAAGTATGTCTGGCATTATAAGCCAAATAAAAAAAATCTCATTCCACACGATACTAGTTCAACTTTGAAATTAGTTTTCATGAATATTTCTTTTATGAAAAAAGTGAATGGAACCTCCTCAACTTTCTTTTTCAACATAGATTCCTTGTTCTTTCAAAAATAATACTAAAACCTCTCTGGAACTGACTATTATCTGGCAATCTGTCTAAATATAAAATATACTCCTCGAATACTATACACAGATTTGTCTTGTTCAATCAACGCAAATAGTTCACAGGAGTTTCAGCAATCACCTTGGCAGTTTATGTTTGATAAACTCAATTAACCCTTTCAGTCACATAGCTACAGAAGGATGTAGATATCGCGGTAAAGCTGTATTCATGGAAGTGCCTCCGGAAACAGAACATTGTCAAAAATATATTTTAATTCGTCACTTTACTATGAAATTTCAAATAATGTATCTTTCCTATTTCTTGTCTTATTTTTGATCTTTCATTTCTATCTAGCGAATTTATCAATGAATATGATCAGTCACCGACCATCGATTATTTCGACAAATGCTATAAAATCTACCTTATATTTTCAAAAATTTTAAATGATGTTTGAAAGGTGTGATGAATATAGGCCGATCAAGTGCAAGAATATGTAGAAGACTTTAACACAGGAACAACTGAAAACGTATTTATGAACTTATTTCATATACCTCGAAAATTTTGAGCCAATACCAAATGACATTATTATTCTTTTGAACATTTGAAAACAATCTAAATCACTACTGAGAATTTGTTATCTGAAAAGTTAAATGAGGAATTTGAGATTGTGGGTGGAACTTTTATAAAATGTTAAAAAGATACAAGTCAGTGCTATTCAGATTGCATTCTCTGCTTGAATATAGAGAATCAATTGAACTGTGGTGAAATTGAAATTAATCTATTTTGAAGGACTACTCAATACTACCTAAAAACCACCCCAGTTTGTTTAGTTTCATAGATATACGAGAAAACTGAAAATTTTAAACTCCTGTTTTTTTTATTCTAAAAATTATTATTGGATTTGTTTTACACGTTGTGATAGGAACTTTCATTCAAAGAACGGGATATCGCGTTTTACTTGGGCAACTTTGAAATTGTAAATACGAATTTGTATTTTTGAAGCAATATTTTTATTCCCAATATTTATTTGATAGTGTTGAATTTGATGGATCCTCCTTTATATTCCGGTGAGATTCGGGTGGTGAATAAATGGAGCTCACGTCATACAACCTTCAGATGTTCAAAGAAAAACTGCAACAATTATGTCCCACACTCCTATTTTGAATCTCGCAGTTTTTAAGAACACACCCTATGCTATGTTCTTTTAATAGGATCCGTTAAAAATGGAATCGGTGTTTAATAAAAATGAGCAGGTGTTAACCTCATCATTTGAATGGATTCATCTCTTCTAATTTGCAAAGCCTATTCAAAAATTCACAAAATAGCAAATCCACAACTTTACAGTTGTGTTTCAATTATTTTCAATGGCAACCAAGTCTTGAGAATGAAGATATTTTTTTAACATAATCACTGAACTGACAGAACCCGAATAGTGAAAACTAGATCTTTACCAGAAATTTGTAATGTCACGAAGAAAATGCTTTCTTTCAGAAATGTATCACTCATTAACAAAATGAGAGTAGTTTGAAACTAAAATATATATCTATGTGGAGTCGTTGTTAGGATACGAGTCTTGCAAACCGGAGTTTTGGATTCAAATCCTAATGACGGGCGGTAGTTTTTCATTTTTACCCACCAAATTTCCAAACTATGTGAAATTGAATAAAATAACAAAAATAGTAAAAATATCTAGGTTGCTTTTTGTTGTGAAATTTTATAATACATATTAGTCTCATTCGGGATATCTTTACAGATGAATCTTATTTAAAAATATTTCTTTTATAAGTCAACCTTTTACTCGCGATAAATGTTCATTACTCGGGAAAAATGTTCATAACATAATAACTTACGACAAACTTCATTTTCTAATAATATACTATAATTTCAGTAGTTCATATTACGAGTAGGTTAATTTCTGAGGTGAACTTTTCAGTTAGTTTTAACCGTAATGATCGGAAATTATATACTCATTATTTTTCTATAAATGATAAACATTTTGGAAATGATCCTTTTTATTTATTAAGAACAATAAAGACAAAAATTCAGTATCGGATTTGGTCAAGATTTTATAAGTAGACTTGTGGTTCTTACCCAAAACTTAATATTGGCCAAACGGGAGAAATCTTTTCCCAAGGAATTAAAGAAGGTTGGATTATTTTTTTGAATTTGAAGACCAGTTTTACATTTGCAAAAATCTAACAGAAGGAATGATAATTCAACCACCACCTTTCGAAGAGAAAGGTTTAAAAGTCAATCTTTTGGAATGTTCAGAAATTAATACTCAAAAATTCTGAAAGTTTACTGAATGAGAAACTATAATTAATTTCTTATGGTCATGTTTTAAAACTTTCGATTAGTTTTTACCTAAACTCAGGTAAAATAAAATTATTAATCATTACGTAGATTGAAGGTCATATGATCCAAATTTTTATTAGATAAAGCACGACCTAAGTAGAATATAGTAAGCATGGAAACGTTTGAGAAAACTATTGTATATCGAAACATGTAATGCGATTGTTGGCGGTTTTGAAAACTGTCCAGTGGGAATCTCACAATAAAGTGTTACTTACTCCTTTGCCGTTCTCAAAGTCTGATTTTCTTCTACGAAAACCACCCCGAAGGAATATTTCAAGTTTTTTTTCACATAGCATTTATAGAGAAAGGGTAAGTTGAAGTTCACCATTCAACTTTCCATTGTACAAAACCTGAAGTCATTGCATGATATCTCATGCGAATACGGGTATTCTACATTTTCCACTAATTGTTTCAATTATTGTTTTATGTTGTCTACTAAATTTTATATATCACATTTTCAAAATAATTACTGTTGCTTTTACAGCAGTGAACTGATCATTCATAATTTTCTAATGGTTCTAATTATCGATAACTGATAATTTTAGTTTTTAAGTAAAGGTTAAAAATTATACATACATATAAAACAACATATAATAACAGTATAATCAAACGGTACATAGAAGTAGAATTAATTATTAGTGAATGGTGTTAGAGAAACTCACTAATATTTTAAAAACAATAGAACAGATAATATTGCCTGATTTTTTTCTTGAAAGTTTTCCAGTAGCTAACTGTATAGATCTAGATCCAGGAAGTCATTTGGTCATCTGTTGAGTTCAAACCAGAGCTTTACGAATATATTTATTCACCTTTTCATAATACTTTGAAAGAATTGGCTACTATTCGATGAAAATCCATCATAACGTATTTGATTAATCCTTTATGGAAAGGGTTTCAGTTCATCACTATTTATTGTATCAATTATAGCATATAACAGGTAAATACTTGGACTAGTGACATGAAGTATCGACACTCCCAGCGGCTTAGGGGATAAACATAGGTATATTTTCCACCAAAAATCACGTTTGAAAATACGTTGCATAGTTGATAAGAGTCCTGTGTGCCCTAGGAGGATCGTTGAGATCCCACCTCCAGTCTTTCAGCATTTTGAGTTCCCTGCCGTACAATGTTTTCTGTGATTATCACAACATAGTTCTGATCAGCTTTAAAGCAACGAAACACATAATGCTCAGCGTGCAGAAAGAACTCTGAAACTTTAGATTTCTCGTAATTTCTTTTAATGGAGCCTTAACGTTTTTCTACTGGACTTTTCATGTGTATGCCCACGTAGGGGCTATTTAAAAACCTTATGTTCCATTCACCAACAGTTCTTGCAATATAAGATTTGCAGGATTTTGATGATGTTTTTTGCTTCATGTAATACGTGATATTATACTCACTGTGCAACGGTTCAATTATAACCGAAACATCATAAACTGTCATACGTATCCTTAAGCCGGTCCCGACTTACCTACAGTATTTATTACCTCATAGTCGTTCTTTTGTTACTGTCGAGTCGTATCAGTTGGGTGATTGAAAAACTTAAAGCTTTCATCGAGTACTTGTTTGTTTCTTGTTTTTCTCCTGTCTGCAACCCTGGAAACGACAAAGCTACTACTCGTGAACCCTCGTCTTATTTTTCTTAGTTGATTTAGTTAGACAACCGGTAACCGGTTCATTATGATATCGTATTTTCTACAAGAACTAATAGTCTGAAATAGGAAAACAGTTATAATTTCGAAAGTTGTTAATTTTAATTAGGATAAACATGATTCTTGTTGAATGAACACTTGAACACAAGGGACTTGGCACATTTGATTCCACCAAGAGCAGTGCATATCAGAAATATGCGACGGACTGTGGCTGCTCGTCGTTTTGAAGTTCAACTCAGTACACCTCGAACTTCGCTGTTTAAAAACGCTTTCATTTGGAGAACTGCATTCGTGTGGATTAAACTTCCTGAGAACGTTTTTTCCAGTGGATTTAATCTCCAGCGATTCAAATCCAATGTGAGTCGCTACTTTCGCACAAGCACCGCTCTTAGAGCGCCTTAAGGTTTATCCTGTAGTGCTTGTGTTTTTTCCTTAAATAAAACACCGATGATCTGATAATGCGAATTATAAAAGTTTGTTTCAGAAATAGAGATGATATTTTAATTAATGGTTGATTGTTGAAAAGTTCTGCACTCAAATTACCTGCCAGTAGTGCTAACTACTACTTCGATAGGTGACAAACTTCATATTACGACTCGAGTAATTTGTAACTACCGGCCCTCATAAAATTCCTTGTTAAAAATTTAAAAAAACATGTAAGTGGAATTTTTTACCTTTCATTTGGTACATTGTGAAGAATTCTTGATATCTGATTCAAATCTATAACGAATGTTTGGAATACAAACTGAGTAGAAAAAAGAGTTTTTTGTATAATTCAGTTTTCATATAAAAGTATTTGTTTGGAAAAAATTTTTTCTTTCGTGTAATTCAATGTTTATACAGAGTGGTCCAACGAAAAGTATGCACCTTTCTTTTCACCTTTTTTTGTAACTTAACGCAAAAATGCTCGGACAGGTCAATTTTGCTTCTGAGGGGAACACATTTTAGATGTATTTTTCTACCTGTGCCTTCAACCACCTAGCCAGGGTGAGTAACAACCCTAATAAAATTTTAAATGGAAAGTGGGGTCGAGTGATATATCATTTGAAAGGGCACAAAATTATCTTTCCAATGATACCTAATTTGTTGTATACTCAAATATTTAGTTATTATGAAGAAAAACAACTACAACCATCAGTACTTTGAAATGTGTGATTGACTTATTAGAATCCTACTTCAGCAAGTGCTGAAAATGTGACCCATTTGCTTCCATACAATAATACAGATTTTGTTCAAATCTATTCCTAA
>WOGR01010449.1:0-10918 GCA_015342045.1 Leptinotarsa lineolata
CAATTCCCATTCATTTTATTATACTCAATAATTTTGTATCAATTTTAAAATCCTAAATCGACTCATTCATTAACTGTTAGGTGGAACGACGTTCGCCGGGTCTGCTAGTACTGAATGAAAAGTGGTTCGGAGTCCACGTTAAATGGAATCCGCTTCGTATTTGTCGAGACCATTGGTGACAAAAGACGACGTTAATATAATCGATCCCTTGAGAGATCGAAATTATAAAAAAGTACCTAGTCATATAAAAACCTGGCAAAATAAATTCTGCAGGAAACGAAAGTTGCAATATCAAACACGCCTCCCTTGGAAAGCTTCGATTGTGAGGGTGATCCCAGTTCGGTGGAACTAAGATGGGAAAAATGGAAAAGAGCTTTCATTGAAGACCTCCGTAAAAGGAGAGCTTCTCTTTTGCATGCAGGTGGCCTTGGGCTGCAAGAGATATATTGCAAACCTTCCATTGTCACATGATCTACTATGTGTTTTTTCAACTCCTACCTTTACATGTTTTATGTGACGATTTCCATGACTGTAAAAAAGGCTCAGAAAAATGAAGTATTGTAATGTATTGTATGTATAGAGTTATTTCTTTTAAAATTGATTGCTATCTTCCTTTCTTTGGAAGATTCCCACATTTTTTTTGTATCGAGATGGAGTAGTAGAAAGTCAAAAACTTTCTTTCCCAAAAAGTTAATCAGTTCTAAAAATATAACTTTTTCAATTTAAACACATCTAGGTATCTACTATTTCATTTTATATTCAACAATTTCTTTGTGAAAAATACTTTGGTTACTTGAAAATGGTCAACAAACCGAAACCGGTTTCAACAAATAAAAATCGTGGTAGAAATCAGAAAAAAGCTATTTTCTTCATCCCATATTTCATTTCATTTTGAATAGAAGTGGCCAATACCTGATGAAAATCAATATTTAAATTCATTAATACAATAATACAGTTTATTGTATGATTTTCACTATAAAGGGTTTTACAAAAATCACGACCGTGTTTCGCTATAAAATAGCTTTCTCAAGCGTTAAAACTAAGTTACTTCTGAATCACAAACTATTTTATATATTAACCTATTACCTAGTTTCTACCTGAATCTACCTGAGAAACATCCACCTGGAAATGAAAAGATTTAATAATAACGAATTATTCAGTTCTGTTTGATCGTCCATGAGATATTCAGAGTTTTTGAATTTGTTCATTTCCATAATCTCAAGAAGGTTAAGTTTTAAACCTTTCTTCTGGAAATGGAGGTTCTCGAAATCATGATTGTGATCAAATGAGTTGCATATGTGGAGTTTATTTTTCCATTCTGGAAACTATTTCTGTGTTCCTTTATACGGGCTTTAGACGTTCTTCCAGTTTGACCTAAATAAAACACCGGACATGACCCACATGATAATTTATACACTCCCGATTTCTCTGAAACTGAACTTCTATCTTTGTTGTTCTTAATGTGCATGTCTAAGTTGTTGTTGGTCTTGAAAGTAATATTGCTTTTAGTGAAAATCATACAATAAACTGTATTGTATTAATGAGTTTTCATTTAATTGTATTATTCCAAAGTAATCTCTTTCCATTTCGAGCAACGAGCATTGAAAAATAATTGAAAAAATTAATATAAACGTGACTAGTACGAACCCAATCCATTTCATTTACCAGTACAAAATTCAAGACATGTGTTCAGAATTACTAAATATTCGAAAAGACACGTTTTAAAATCGTAGAAAGTCAACAACAATTCATCATTCGTTGGAATGTTAGACTTTAACGGTTGGCGTCAATGTTTTGGTTGACTTCCGTTTTTTGTCGTGGTCTTTGGTTACAATCTCCAAACGTTTCAACTGCAACGGCGGCAGTCATCTTCAGTGTCGTGGTCGAAGTACTCTGAGACCTTGATATGTCAAGAAGAGTAGGTCGACCACGCCACTGAAGATGACTACCGCAGTTGCAGTTGAAACGTTTGGAGATTGTAACCAAAGAAGACCACGGCAAAACCCGGAAACCAACTCAAAAATTCACCATTGGGAATATTCCTATCTAAACCCTAAAAAAAACAACGTTCATACTTCTTCTTTCTTGTCCGAACCTGTTTTCTCCTTGTCGTCCCGATATCCCAGCGTTTCGAGCTCCCATCGGATTTTCTCGTTGTTTTCGAAATATTTCACCCAATCTTTGTAATCGTAATCGGGATGGATTCCCCCGTACTTTTCGGGTAGATGTTTCGGATCGATGTGCTGGTGGAGACTTTCCATGTCTTCGCCGTGGAAGAAAATCTTCTCCTTCATCCGCTCGTCGACGAAGGGTTTGAAGATGTTGTAGATCATGTCGAAGATCCAGGACTGGTTGACGATGTGGAGGGCGTGGACTTTCATCGGGAAGGAAGTCTGGAATGCAGAGAAAAACACTATTTTAGAATTGGTTATTTGATTAGCCAATCAGCGCTGTTTCGACCCGCCGTAGGTCTCATCAGAGGTACTAGGCTGAACTACGAATGCATTGCTGGACTCAACTGCTCTTGAAGACTTGAAGAACAAGCCTGAGCTAGCATGAAATAGAAAAAATGCACAATAAGCTCAGAGATGGATGGATCTTTCCTAAAAACTGATCTTTCCTGAGAATATACCCCTTTCAATTCGATAATTTTGATATTAAAATCCGTATAATTTTCTGGAACATTCTTAAAGATAAAGTTTCATACTAAAAATAACCTAAACTTGAACAATACCAAGTATCCAACACCTTATATTTTCCAGACCAATACTTGTCAAAAAAGTAGTTGATATTCAACAAAACTATATTTTTTTCTCATTTATCTTTTCTTTCCTAATATTATAAAATCTTTCAAATGGTAACTCTTTTCTTGTCCTGGAAGAATATCATTAAACGTATATTATCCAAGAAGTCTTCAATGCCTATCGACAGATTCGAAAGCAGTTGATTGAGTGACTCTGAAATTTGCAGTGAAAGACTTTTACTTCCTTCATTTTATCGTGTAATCCAAATTCGCACAGCAAGTACCATTACCGGAGAGATGTACGGGAATGGTATATGTCATGCAGCTTACTTTCGCTGCAACAATATCGCTGAATTGCGTAACAGTACCACAGCTATTGCCGAGTTGCATAATAAGGTGATGTTCAATTTCACCTGAGAATAATGGGTGAATACATTGCATACACCCATTATTACCCATTGTAAGTTTTCAAATTGTCACCCTGTAGGTATGAAAAAAGCTCTTGAGAATCTTCGTTCTAGTCTTATAGAAAGTGATGCCTACAAAGGTTTCTTCCTTTCTCTATATTAGTCTGTAGCAATTTATATTCTTTACGTTAATACTTACCACCATGATCTGAACGATCTTGTGAGCAATGGACGGTGTGATATACCAGGCCTGTTGGAGAGAAAGACCTCCCAAGTCGAAAATACAGACTCCGCCTAAAATTTGGGCTCTCTGTTCGAGGATGGCTAGTTCCAGCACTATCATGGTCGATTGGAATAATTCATCTGTGGACAGTCTTTCCGGGTCCCAGTTTCCTTCAAATAAAATATTGAAAAAGTCAGCATACCGTTTTGAGAAATTTTGGCCACATTGTCCCATATAGACACTATTACACTCCAGACACTGGAGGTTATAAACTCCAGATTTCTCCATCTTGTCACTTTATCTTTAGTATTAAAAAGGAAACTAGATAACCTGGCACGTGGTCTGAATGCCACTTCCACATTATTTTTTCTGAAAAAGCCCGAAATTGTCTCTGTTTTTTTACCAAAATATGTTAGAGTTACAAATTTCTTGATTTTTAATTGTTTGATCTAGAGGTATATTCAACCTGTACGTAAATTTGAGGCTTTGTTTTCTGAAAAACTTCTGGATTGTGTCTGCGTTGAAACCATTATTACTTTCAATCTGTATAGTTACTTTAATTTCCCTATTCAAATTTTTAGCGTATAACAATAGCTATTTTGAACTTGGATATACGACCGCTTAAGTAATAAAAATAATCGTTATTTCCATAGGCTTGAAAATACAAGTGTATACGTATATAATAAAAAATATTGTCAACAGTAAAGATTGCTCACAAAAAACAAAAAATTTCTTAAGTTATTGTTGTACACTTATACAAATATCATATTTCAAATGCTAAGTTCTCAGAGAGAGAATAAAAGGACTTCCCAAGAAGAAGTTCCTTTACCTTACTTTCAAAGGTTTTTGTAACCTGGAAAAATTTCATTAAATTTGGTAGTTTGTTACCTTGGCAACCAAGGACAATCTGTGCTGAGTTATCTACAAATTGCTGTCCCTTCTCAAGTCGCTCTTTACTGTCCATATACTGTAATTAATTTGTTTTTACAAGTTGAACAGAATTGAAAAGAATTAAAAATATAAATCAATGAGAAAGTTAAAATGTTAGGTGATATTTACTTGTTAGTTATGACTGTTGACTCACCCATTCTGTAAAGCAAAATTCGCCTGCCGGTCTGTTCTCTGTAAGGTGGTACAATTATAATAGAATCTTCCCCTACTTTCAGTAGACTGCGCAAGTTAACTCCTTCGTAGAATTCTGGATTGTCCTCTTTGAAATTGTAATAATTTACCAACTGAAAAATGAATGTTTCATCATATATTCTTTCAAGGTAGTAACCGCGGTGGACTCACATCTTTCTGATGTGAATTGGTATCAACATTTGTCTCTTTAGAGACAGAATTCTTGTCAGAATGTGAGGCAATAAATAAAGAATATTATTCAAGTGTTTTGTGCCGTTTGAGAGAGAAAATTCTTCGAAAAAGACCAGATATGTGGAAAGAAAAACTCATTGATTTTGCACCACCTACAGCCACCGTATTCACCAGATATGGCTCCGGCTGGTTTTTTCCTTCTTCAAAACTCAAATTACCACTTTGCTGCACCCGTTTTCGCAGAGAGTACTAAAGTCAATTCTTAAAAATACTTTTGAAAAAATGTTTTGATGGTTAGATTGTTCGTTGGTGTAAATGTATGATTTCGGGAGGGCCTGCTTTGAAATCGATACAGTAAATTTAGCTGAATAATACAAATTTTGCGTTTCATTGGCCAATTCCCAGTCCTATTTTTGGCAAATCTATAATTGGATCGATAATTTTTTGAATTCAATATATTGTGGTTCTTTCGTTGGAGAATCATATCGAAAGAATGTGAGGCAACATTTTTAACTATCAAGTGTGCTGATTGAATCATGCATTCCAGCACTTTCTATTATTTTACAACTCTTACAAGGAAATCGATTTAAGCCGTACTGTTTGTGGAATTGATAGCAACTTTTTCTAAGATTTTTTTTCACTTAATGATAAAAATCAAATGTTCTTACCAGCCTATGAGCTCTCTCTAAAACGAAATTTCTGCCCCTCAAGAATCTAAGTAGAAATGCATCATCTGTCCTATGTGGAACGCATTCTCCTCTTTCTGTAAACAGTAATAATAATTAACGTTATTTTCGTAAAATATCAATTATACCAGGGAGTTTTGGATAAAAAATATTACACAAAGATTATTTTATCCGTATGAATATGTGGAACAAACTTCCTGAGAATGTTTTTCTAAATGAATTTATTCTCCAGCGATTCAAATCCATGAATCGCTACTTAGAGCGGTGTCTGTGCGGAAGGATTTAGCTGTAGTGCTGTAAATTGGACTACAATAGTTACACGAAATGTTATGGAACAAGTTTAGGGGATTTCTAAGGCTATTATTTCAGTATTGTCATATAGAAAAATTCACATTTGATGACATTTTGTTGTTTTTTTTTTGACGAAATTGAAAAACAACTATTAAATTATGTTCCAAGACATGAATCTTCGATTAATGAACATAGAAAAGTAAAATGTTCCATTCTTTTCTCTGTCACTTCCAATATTTTTGCGAATTTATTTATTTGATATGCCTATCTATATTATAAACATTTTAATTACCGTATATCATATCATTGAAATCTTGTAAAACTTGACATCTGGTCTCTGGATCCTCATTGACGTTTTCCTTAGCCCAGTCCAGCAGTTGTTGGGGAGGTTCTCCCAAATCAAGTTCGGACAAAACGTCATTATCTGCCGGCATTTCAAGCTGCAAAAGTACCAAAACAATCACGATAATATTTTAGAAATTGAATTTTCATTGAATAACGTGGTAGATGGTTAGCTAACTGATGTTTTAATATTTGTTTATGAATTAGCTGTTGCCTGCGATTTCATAAAAAGATATAAGGACTAGAAATTTCACTCTCTCACAACATTCTAGAATGCCCCAGAACATACTAGAATGTTCGGGAAGAGTTTGGAAAGTTTTGGAACATCTCGGAACGTCCCGGATCATTGTGGAACGATCAAGGAAATTATATGTTTTAGTAGCTCTCTATCTCCAATCCATGAAAAGGGTTTAAAATTTATTCTGAAAGGTGTACATACTTCTAAAGATATAAGGTGTAGAATTGTCTCCTTATAGAAAATTCTAAAACACTCCAGGACATTCGCGGGTATTCGAAAGCATTCCACAACATTCCAAAACATTCTGGAATCTTCAGAAACAGTTTGGAAAGTCCTGGAATATACTAGATCTTGGTGGAAGTTGTACGTATAATGTGGTACCTCTCTATCCCCCATCCCGTTTTTACACTCAAGGTCATTGTGGAACATTTCAGAACAGTCTTGAATACCATGGAATGTTGTGGAACATAATTTAAAGTTTATCCTTTTATTTTAACTACCACACGATCTCTATCACTCACTAAGTTCACAAATAACATTTCAATTCTGCAAAACAATTGACAACGAATTTTTTATGTTGGTACACTTCTCTCGAACATATGTTCACAGTTTCAGCTGTTAAGTATATTTAGTTTATTGGTGAATTTATTGAATAAAATTTTGTGTAAAAAAGGAATTAAGTACTCAAGAACACTTGAAATGTTGACAAGTGGTGGACAAAAGGTCAAAAAGATGTAATGACGACGCTCGTTCTGGACAACCCAGCACATCAACAAAATGTGGAGAAAGTGAAGAAAATTGCTGAATTCTGACCAAAAAAAACGACAGGAATTGTTGAATTACGTCAACGGCGATTGAGATTTGATTAAAAGGGTCATAACTAGTGACAAATTACGAATATATGGTTATAATATCGAAACCAATCCAATCGTCCCAATGGAAGAGGCCAGAAGGGCCAAGAACAAAAAAGCACACCAAGTTCGATTGAATGTCAAAGTTTTGCTTACTGTTTTATTCGATTACCATGTACAAGTGCATCAGGAGTTCTGGCTACATAGTCTTACGGTCAATAAAGAGTATCATCGTGAGCCATTTGCGAGAAGCAATACGAAAAAAACGTCCGGTGTTGTGGAAAAACAATTCATATCTTTTGCATCAAGACAATGCACCTGCTCACGTCATTGCTTGTTCGTAAACATGCCTAAGCCACCGTATTGAGCAGATTTGGCCCCCTGCGACTTTTTTCTGTTCCCATGATTGAAGAAACCCACGGAAGGACGGCGTCCAGCGATGACTGAGGATGATTATGAATAGTTATTCTCATATTTCGTTAAAATATCAATAGTAAAACATTTTTCGTATCAATCGTGTAACTGCGTGTAGTTTTACTACACGTTAAGTGCGTGATGACTATTCTTATACAAATTTAAATATGTCAATGAAGAAAAATAAATGATACTACTGCTGCTACCAACCAAATTTGTTTTCAGGTATTATTTTTAAATACATTAATTTGTTTATAGTTCAAGGAAAATCGACTGAACGAATGAGTCTATTCGACCTTGAAACTTACAACTGACCAGTTCGGTTGATGTATTAGAAAATCAACGAATCTCGAAAGTAAGCCATCGTCGCCTCGGTCAACAGTTCATACCAGAAAACATTTTATTGCATGTACCGGAATGAGATTAATCTAGTTTTTCGATGCGTTTCACTTTTTCCAACCTGATTTATCATTATTCTACAAATTTAGTTGATTCAACAAGGCGTTCGTGGAAGAGTTAATATAATTAAAACATTGTCGATTAAATATTGACATTTCGACGGTTGAAAGTTTTTGTGTTTTTGTAGATCCATGTATAAAAAAATACTTAAACTCGTATGCATGATCTACACATCTTTGTAGGGAGTTCATTTTGAAATCTATCATTTTCTTCCCTCTATTGGAAGTTTCTCACATCTTCGGTGTAGAGATGTAGGAGTAGACAGCCAAAACCTCTCATCTTAAGTTTTTGGCACCATTTATGGCATAGATTCAGAATTTCTGAAATTCATGAAGTCTGTCGATCCCAAAGAATGGCCTTCAAAGTCACCCGATTTTGATCAGTTAGATTTTCTGTAGGGCTACTCAAAGACTTAAGCTTATAAATCTCAACCTGCATCTCTGGATGATCTACGTCAATGCACTATCGTTGAATATTGGAGCATTACCAGGGAAAAATGCTTTAGTACGTCTCAAACCGCATTGAACAAAATCTTTATAACTGTATAGAAGAAGGTAACCAACAATTGCTACAGTAGAAAGTTTGTAAGTGAACTTTTGAATGTTTATTTTTATTACTCGCTGTGTAAAGTCAAAAACCCCAAGCTGTGGTTGAAAGAATACCTTTTCTCCACACAAAAATGGTAGAAAATATACTCAAAAGGTTTCCTCCGCGAAAAACATTTCATTTTAAACGAATAACAAAGTGTGATTGATGTTCTTGACATTTTATTGATATTCTTAATGGTATACCTTAGACGCAATTTTTGATTGATTGCTGAATAACTAGATCGAAGGCTATCCATTTATGATGTAATAATAATTTGTTTATAAATGGAATTTTTATGTTTACTGAAATTATTATTTTGTCAAGGAAAAATTGTGAAGTGAAGAACGAAACTCAATACCAATATTATTTTATTCGTAGTAGTATGCAACAGAAACTAATGCATCGCCAACTGACAGTATTGAAACGAATTGTTTTATTTTGTCACATTGGTAATTTGCTACCGACGCCGGCGTCGCGTCGTCGACAAAGCAATTTTACCATCGAAATAAATGTTTTCATCAATCAATTGAAGTTAATAATGCAGATTGGCAAGTACGGTCCTGTCCTTACGGATCATTATTTGACTATCGTTTTTAGTCATTACCAGAAAAAATGGCGAATGAAACTAACAATAAAATCGGAAATGGACCCAAATCAAGAATTTTGAATAGAACTGTTTATTTTTTGAAAATTTTGTATAGGATATTTTTTTCAATTATATAACACGTGTACATTTCTATTCAAAATGACAGTATAGGAGCCATTTTACCAAAATTCAATATGGCGGCACTATAATGTTATCTATGGCACTATCAAAAATATCTATAAACCAAAGCGTTTAAATTTTCATGATGGTGTCCGCCAAATTCAAAAATCAGTTTAGTGCAGGCATCTCAAGTGAAACGAGACAAAAAACTCGAAATACTACTGTAGATAGTTTATTTTATAAACTGAGTATAGCTGTTATGGATTAACAGTGACATTTTTTTAGAACGCATAGATTTAACAGTATTTTGGGAAACAATTTAATGACAAAAATATTGGTTGAACATCTGATCTATGAGCTAGTCTCGAAACAGTTCACTTTTGAGGAACTGAAGGACTCTCACTAATGGAGAATAAAATTATTAGGTAGATGAGGTTTATGATCAATGGAACTACTTTTACTACAACTTATTAGGGTCATCAGTATTGACATTGGAAAGATACATTAAATAAATTATTGTTTGATTGCGTGAAAAGAATTATTTCATCAATATTTTGATTGATGGAATGATTGACCTAATCATGGATTCATTAAAACATTTTTAACGATGTATACTTGTAATTATTCAGGAAGGAACTATAATTACATTGATACACGCATTACGAATATTATGAAATATGCGAAACTCTACGTTATTAATTGATAGTGAGCAACCACGAGAAAACTTTTTGAATTTTTTTTTCCATCTGCGGATACCCAATCAATATATCTACTATTTTCAACAGAATAAGTACGGCTCTGTTCATCTTTATCTTTTTTTTTTCTGATTGATTCGGCCGTTACAAATTTCTTGATCATTCACGCCAAGTGAATTTTAGATAACTCCATTGGCTATTATTCAATAATAAACACATTTAGCTAAGCACATTCAGGTTATTTTTCATTGGTAAAGTTATACGCATAATTTTTCATCCCGCGACCTACATTTCAATTAAATTGCTTGCTTTAACAATTTGAAAATGGAATGATGGGAAGCTTTAAATTTTTATCGTAATACAAATAAAAAAGAAGACTTGATACTTCTATATCAGTTATATTTTTGTGTTATTATAATTTGGAAAGTTTTCGAATGGCAGACAGTGAGACAATTGTGAAATGAGTAGGGCCGTACTTGCCCATTCTTGATAGTATCAAGAATCTTCATATGGTTTCAAGGTCATCGAGAACAATCTTTCATTCCGTATCAACTTTAATAAAATATCTCTTGATGAAAATTTCATATGTTGATTATAAAGTGCTCATTACGAGAAAAAAACTGAGGAAATTTATTTTTCTTTCCATACGAAGTTTTGTCCTCTGATGGACAAAAGTGGACAAAGAAGTTTGCGTTTACATTTTCTACAAATACATTATTTCCCTTTTCTTCACGTCATTCAGAGCATGCTAAAATTTTCGGAAAAATAGGATTTTTTCACATTTGTTTGGTATGCAAAATGAAACTGAAACGTTTTCGAATTGAATAACACCTCTTAGTGATTCTAGTGATTGAGACAACCTTAGGTATTAGTGGGACCAGCATACATTCAATATTGCATAAACATTTGACTGTCAAAGAAATTTGTTCGCGTTCGATCCCACACAATTTGTCAATTGCTC